>PYST01000620.1:0-11826 GCA_003049485.1 Ophioceras dolichostomum
TCGGCGCCCTGCGGGGCTTGCAGGCGGCGGCCCAGGCCGAGCTCGGCGCCCGGACCTGGATTTGCGTAGACAGCACTTCGGTCATCTGGTGTCTCAGAGGGGGCGCGCCGCACTCGACCCAGTGGGCTTTCCTGGAGTTTCACGACCTCGTAGACCGCCTCCGCGAACGAGGCACTGAGGCCCGGCTCCGCTGGTGCCCTGGCCACCAGGGCATCTCGGGCAACGACCGGGCGGACGAGCTGGCCAAAGCCGGCGCCGCCGGACCCCCCGACCCAGACCCGCGGGCACAGCAGACCACGTACAGCGGGGCTGGCACGGTGCTGAGGGCCATTCTCACGGGCGTGGAGGAGGACTGGTGGCGCACGCAGGAGCGGGACCGGTCCGCCGCCTACAAGAGCTGGGGTCTCTGGTACACGCCGAGAAAGGAGCCCAAGGAGCTGAGCCTGCCAAGGCCCCTGTTGGGCCATTTCCTAGCCATGCGAACTGGTCACGGCAACTTCGAAGCCTATCACGAACNAACGAACGCTTCAACCACCAAGGCGCAGCGACCATGTGCGCCTGGTATTGGAAAGGGACCTCCCCCGAGCATCTGGTGCACTGCCGCTACTCGCGGGCTGTGTGGAGAGAATGGCCGTGGCCTCAGGACGATCAGCCGGTTACGCCACCGGACCGAGCCCGCCGCCGTAGATTTTACCAAGAGAGCCTCGGGCACCCTGACATCTTCCAGGCTTTCACCGAGATCACTAAATACTTCGCCGCCCACCCGAGGGCGGCCCGCCCGCGCCCTGCACGGCTCGAGCGGACCTTAAGCCTAGGGACCCCTCTTGGAAGCGATTCCGAGATTTCTGATGAGGAGTAACACCGGTACTTCAACCTTCAACGCGGCCTAAGCCGCCAGACGAACCCTCCGTGCGCTTGAAGGCGCGGGGTCGCGTCAACGAACCCCCATTACCCCCTGCAGGGCTTGGGCCAGTACCCAGCCAGGCACGATTCGCCTCTATCTCCCCTCTGTCCATTTATGTATATTAGCGAGATAGAGCGCGCGCCGAGATACCCCCCGGGAGGCTGCTAACGGCCGGCTGTCGAAGCCGGGCCGAGTCCGGCGTTAAATCCTACTACTACTACTACTACTACTACTACTACTACTACAAACGCCAGACGCCTCCGTCTGTTGCCTCCCAGCTCCCGGTATGGGCCAGCGAGGACTTTTGACTGACGTCCAGATTCTAATAATAGATAAGGTAATAACTGCCTCGAGTCGTGCCCTGGTCATGGCTGACGGATCAAAGCCTGAGCCGGCTGCCAATCGTCATCCACGAAGCGAGAGTAAACCAGCTTCCCGCCACTCCAGTAAACCAGAGTTGGCTGGTCTCCCACCCCCTGGTCGCAGGTTGCCATGATTCCCCGCCCCCTGCGTCGATGGGTGGTAGGTTCGTCCTGTCTACGGAGGCTATTGTGGAGTTTGACGAGCGGTACTTGGGGAACAAATGCTCACGAATCGTCCCTCCTCGAAATTGGACCACGAAGACATGCAGTCGTCCGTCTGAGCACTCGCAAGCGGTCAAAGTGTCGTTGGGGCTTGCGTTCGATATATTGAGCCATTCGTCTACGATGGTAGGCAGGTAGGTATGTAGGTGAGGTAAGTCATGGTGGGAACGCATTATTAGTCCTAGGTACTGGTAGAGCTCCTAGTTCAATGGTTGGGGAGGTTGGTTCCTTTCCACGTTGTCCGATCTCCTACACATGCTAGGTACCTCTAGGTAGGTAAACGTCCGAGGTTTGGAGTAGGAATCACCTACGTAGGTAGGTAACTTGGATAAAGTAGGTTGGAGGTAGGTGCAAAAGAGTATATATAGTCGCTGAGTGTAATGGGTTGCTGACACTTACAGACTGGTGTTTTGGTCGCAAACTTTGGATAATATGTGCCAACCAGGAGATCCGAGCCGGTCGACTCCATCTGACTCATAGGTCCGAGGAGGCGTCGCGTCTCATTTTGGAACGGTGAAACGAGAGGGAGCGTTGTGGGAATTGATCCATTGACGTAAGTGTTCTCCCTCACCAAGATCTGGCGATCGATGTCGAAATTCTGCTCGATGAGGGCGAAGGAGCTGGATGAAGAAGAAGATGATGATCCCATCTGGTCCGGCCGGAGCCGGCCAGAGAACAACGTGTAACACGATCGACACCACACCGAAAGCGAAAGCGGAGAGGCGGTAAGGCGGAAGTTCTCAACGAGGTCCGAATACTGGATGTCGGGGGACGGGAGTATAGCCGATGTAGAGTGGTTGCAGACGTTCTTTTCGCAAATGAGTGAAGCGCGGACAACGGCTAGGTGGCCCGTTGAGTTCAATCGGTGTGGGTAGAATAGGTAGATAACGGGGTCGAAGGCGACAAATGCCAGAGGGGTTCGCGGGATGAAAGGATATGGCATGGCCGACGCCTCGAGACGGACCCACTCGTGCGAGTTGACGTTCTGGGCGATGGCGATGCGGTTGGACTCGGGATCTTGATAGACAGTCCACATGACGGACCCTATTTTGAATCGGAGCCCCTCAATCCCACCACCCCGTTGGAGGATGTGACGACGGGCCTGAACGCTGATGATGTTGATGGTGGCGATGATGATGCTGTCCGGGACGGAAGGTTCGTTGCCGTGGTGGAACCCCCGGTAGGGCTGGAGGAGACGCACTCTACTCCTGAGCACTGAGAGATGCACCCTGACCCCGAGCACTGGGATTCGCTCGCCGTTCTTCGAAGTCCCCAGGTTAAGCCGACCGCGACGCTGGCAACAATAGAAGGACGACCACCGCCAGGACGAGCCACCACCTCCGCCTCTTGTACCAAAGCTCCCTTGTGGCAGATAACGTGGGCTCTCCGTCCTCGACGACCTGTTTATCATCTCGAATGAAGGCGTGCATACCTCCGTGTTCAAAGCAAGTTTGAATCCCGGTCCCCAACGAGACCTGTTTCTCGCTATGAACCACGACCTCCTTCCCATCATCACACGCTAGATTCACCGAGTGTTGAACAGAGCTGTCTTCACCAGTCGTGGCTTGAGCAGCATGTTCTGCCCGGACCTGATATTCTTCTGCCTCCTGCTGAAGCGGGGAATGAAGCTGGGGCCGGGAAGCGGAATCAGGCCGCAACGTCGTTTCGCAGGCATTGAAGTGCCGCTGTTCGGAGGGAATCATCTCGTCACGAGAAGACTCAGAGCAACCGATCAGGACCTTACTGGCAGGGGGAAATGGAGGCTTAGGCGGGTTGCGCGACGTGGCTGTAACAGTCGATAAAACCGGCGGACGGCGTTGAAGCAAACTTTAAGATGCAAAAGAATATCGCGAACGGACGCTGGGGGGAACATTGGAGGCTTCGGGGGGAAAGCCTTCGAGAAAACTTTAGATGTTTCTCAATTCTATACATCGTCGAGGGGGAGAAGAGAAGAGACGGCCAAATTTGGAGGGTGGCCAGCGGCCAATGGTCGGCCAGGCTTCTTGGGGTCGGCCCATGGGTGCACTCCGAGGCGCAAATCATATATGAGGCAGTGAGCGTTAAATAAGGATTGCCAAGAATGCTCTGCCTCTTTGCGTCACATACGGCTAGCCTCTGCGACTGGCTGTGGGCAGCAGAAAACGCATGCTTGACTGCGGCGCGAGCCGACCCGAGCTCCTATGCTAATTGCTTTGATGCATTTTGGGGGAGCACAACCGCTTCCACCGAAAGACGGACCGTCCCCCTTTATCTCTTAATTTTGCAACAACGGCAGTAGTACTAGCAGTAGTTCATCGTAGTAGGTTGGGACGCATGTCGTATTGGTCATATCAAGGGATGACCGTATCAGCGATATGACAGCAATCTCGCTGTATTCATTTGGTGCTTTTACTACGCTAATTTTTGTAAAAGGATTGTGAAGCTCTGCAGCCGGCGCCGTGCTCCTACTGCCAGGGCGGGAGCACAGGCGGCTACGTGCTGCGAAGCACAAGGACTCGGCGTTGTTGCTTTGCTGCAAATAGGAACGAGAGAAATGATAGGAACCTCTTAAGAACCGACGTGGGTAACACAACCAACCATCTCTTCTTTTTCTTCTGTCAGGTTTCTCGACACCACGACCACACCAGAGAGCTCCTGGCTGCAGCAGGAACAGGCTCTTCCTCCTTCTGGGGCTGGAGCTGGTAATCGGGCCACACCTAGCGCCCGTTGACACAGCACTGGTAGTTGGTCGGGCCGGGGCAATAGCCACTTCATTGACAAACGAGCAATTAGCAAGTTGCGCTTGTCTTGGGGTTGAGCCAAGACAGCGGAGAAAGGTGCGCGATCTCTAAGAAGGGACGTGGAGGCTTACGGGACATAGCTGCCACCAGCACAGGTGACCTCAGTCTTAAGCCAGCAGAACTCGTTGGTGCCAGTGCTGCATCGGGGTCCCGTGCAGCAGCGAACGTCGTTGGGGTCGTTCGGGCAGGCGCCCACGACGTTGGAGCTGCCAGAGCGGGACACGCACCAGCTGATGCGCTGGCAGGTGCCGGTGACCTGGAGGAAAACAGACCATGAGTAGGACGATAAGACCAGGTACAACTATTATCATAATTGTGAGGGAAAGGATGAAATCCTGAGTACATCTGAACCACTTACACCATTGGCCTTGCACAGGTCGCCGATGGCAGCCAGAGACGGGCTGGCGAGGGCCAGAGCGGCGGCGAGGCAGGCTGTGAGCTTCATGTTGAGTCTTTCGGTAGTGGCTGGGGGTTTAAGACAACAAGTTCCAGTCGAGTGTTGCAAGAGACTAGGAAGAAGGCGCAGAGCGAGGGCTGTTCATGAACGCTATAAGGCAACTGGATGATGTGATGGGCGAGAGCTAATGGATTTATACTGCTGGTATAAGTGATGAAAGCGAATCCTAGTCAACAATAGTCCGCTGGAAGACTTTGAATTCGTTCGTAATACTACTACTACTGTCCGAGTTGTTCCGTCCGGCCTTGGCCCGATGGCGCCCCCGGAGTCGTCCCGCCCCGGGTACCGCATCCACCAACGGCGGTCGGACGGGGCCGGGTACAGGACACCCGAGCCAAGGCGGCAAAATACAATGCAATGTAATGCTTGGATGCTCCGAATCACGCCTTCTAGAGGCAGTGTAACGGCGGGGGCTGAAGAGCCACATCGCCACATACTACCTACCTATTCGAAGAGGCGGACCTTCGCGTTCACCGCACCTGAGTCCCGTTGACCGTCGCCCCATTATGAAAAGAAGGGTTGACCTGATGCAACTCTACTGAATGGTAGGTAATAGTGAAAGGGAAGAAAAGTGTGCGGCTTGAAGATCGTGTTGTCTTCGGGTTCTTCGTGTATGCGAACCCTGCCGCCATGTGTCCTTGATGATGCCTGTAAGTGGATGACTTGGAGTTGCCACTCGGCGGGATGTCGACGAGTTTCGGCTCAATTATCGGCCAGACTTATCCGCTCTCGTCCGAGACGACTAGTCTCCGAGCCACAGGACATCCTGTCGTGTCTCGGAGAAGCTGTAGTGAGTGCGTGTAGAATCTTCTTTGTCTCATCAACAGTAAACTAGGCGGCTAGCGTATCCTTAACTGGTTGGTGATGTCTATCGTATTTCATAATTGATACTACCAAGGGAGTTCGCCAGTAACCCAATGTTGCAACCATGCAAGTGCATCGCGACATCGTCAAGCCTGTGGTCGCCGCTGCGGCTTCTGTCTTTGGTCCGGCAGGCAACACAGAAGACGCGTCTTCTGATTCTAGCCCAATATCTCCAATGCTTTGGCCGTCAGACGGACCAGGGGATTCCCCGTGCGCCGTAAACCTGGACAAGTTATGCGGCATAGGCTCCAAGTTATTGGGAGGGAAGGCCTAAATTTCGGGGTGTACAAGAGGCCGCCGTACTTCCACGAGGGAGCACGGTAAGCCTGCCGTGAAACAAAGCAAGGGCTCAGTTTCCGGGGTACTGGAACCATCGCCTGGCATTATATGATGATTCCCAGAATCTCTGCGAATCAGCGAACCATAGAGGCCTACCTACTTACCTAGGTAGGTACCTCAGTTATGATCGACTAATATCTTGTGATTTAAGCAGCAGCACTACGGAGTGCTGTGATTGATTGGCCACTGGAACGGAGCTTGTAACAGGCGATGCAGAAAATTTTGCACCAGTTCTCCGGAAGGAGCTGGAGGGTTGCATGGGCAAACCGAATATTAATGCATGGGTGCCTCAGTCATCCAGGCATCCAGGCCGCATTTGAATCGTTGGGGTGTTCAGCTGAACAGCAATTTGGACGGCCACGCTTTCTCTCCACAAACTCCACCATCACTCGCCCGCCAACTTCACCTACCTCCCTTCCAGGCAGGTAGGTAGCCAACAGTCACCCCATGCCACCGTAACATCCGCCACCTCCGGGAGCAGTACCATGCCTGAGCCGGTAAAATATCGCTCCCTCGGCCCAGACGAGATACGACTACTACGTTTCACAGGCAGACGGCATGATCCGTCTCACCCCGACGACTCTCCAATCGTGGAGCTCGAGCTCGAGCACCACAACCGCCACTCGCTCCCGCCGTACTCGGCCCTCTCATACGCATGGGGCGGCGCGCATCTCACCAAGCCGATCATTGTCGGCGGGCGGACTTGCGAAGTCGGCGTGTCTGCCGCGGAAGCTCTCTTCCAGCTGCAAGAGGCGATCATCAGAGCAACAGACAGATCCTCCTCGTCAGCTCAAGAGGAAGCAGTGCCGGCATCGCCGCCGCCGCGGAACTTGATCTGGATCGACCAGCTATGCATCAACCAATCCGACGAAGCCGAGAAGTCGTCCCAAGTGCAGCTTATGCGGCATATTTACGAGGACGCAACCGAAGCGATCGTCTGGCTAGGTCCCGCTGATGATGACTCCGAGGCACTGACCTCGCATCTCCGCGTGCTCAGCGACGTCATTAGTGAAGGCGACATCAACTTCGCACTTGAGATGCACGCCGACGCGTCCTACCGCGCCGCAGTCAACAGCGCCTGGCACCGGTTCTGCGAAAAGCCGTACTGGAAGCGCATGTGGGTGATTCAGGAATTCGCCGTGGCCCAGACGGTGCGCATCCTCATGGGGTCCACGTTCCTCCCCCACGTGGCGCTCACCCGGGCACTTCGGTTCGCGAACCGACTTCTCGGGGTGGGCGACCCGCTCGAGATCCCCCCGGAACGGAAAGAACTCGCCGTCGTCGTGGCGGCTATGTACAAGACGCCCGCGACGAGTTATGCGGAGTCCGTCGCGGCACACAGGGCGCGGTTCCGAAACGACGACGAAATGTCTCGCCGGCCGCTCCTGGGGGTCCTCGTCGCGGCGGTCGTGCTGGAGGTGGACTATAACTACCGGCTCACCACAGATCACAGAGACCGCATATTCTCGCTGGTACACCTCGCGGTAGACGCGGAGGAGTGGCTTACTGTTTTCCCCGACTATAGCATGACCTGTCAGCAGGTGTACGAAGAGGCGGCGTTCCGCTTCTTGGAGCAGGGTTGGATCGACGTGCTGAGCTATGTGCAGTTCCCCAAGGATCTTGGGGATCTGCCCAGCTGGGTACCAGACTGGAGCATGCGTGTCCGCTGGCCATGCTGCAGTGCGCCGTGGTACAACGAGTTCTCTGCTTCATCCGCCATAGGGACTGGGTGGTGGCAGGAGGAGAAGGAGGGGTATAGGCAAGTCATCAAGAGGGTTGGGGATTATGGGAAGAGGTTGTCGCTCCGCGGGTTCAGGGCCGACAAGGTATCGCATGTCGGGGAGGTATTGTGGGATCCGGATTGGCTGAAGCCGCTCGACCTTCAGGCGGCGAGGGGCTTCGTGGAGAACATACTAGGCCTCTGTCGGAGCTCGCCCCGGATAGGGTCGACAGAAGAGACGACGGCAACGGCGCGCATAGCCCGAGTAGACGGATGGGGCAAGATGCGTACAGATCCGTTTTGGCCTGCTTACTGCCTCGCGACCTACAGAAACGCGATGAGCCTGCTGGATGGTGCCGTTGAGGCCGCAGCGGCTGTGACACACAACGAGGGAGCTGAGCAACCAGGAGACACCCGTGCGGTGGCTTCGGGTATGGCAGTTTCCATAGACGCTCGCGACTTGCACCAGCCGACCTTTCTCAGAAAGTTGAAGAACCTACACTCGAGACGGCCGTTCATCTCGGCCACGGGGTGGGTTGGTCTTTGTCCTGAGTCGGCAAAGCCTGGAGACGAGATATATGTGTTTCTGGGAGGCAAGGTCCCGTACATCGTGCGACCTTGTGGTGACAGGACGTTCAGCTTGGTCGGAGAGACATTTGTCCACGGCATAATGTACGGCGAGCTGAGACAGGGGGATGTGGACATTGAAGAGATTATACTTGTGTAGGGTAGTTCAGACATAGTAGTATTGTTCCACGACGAGGTTGGGCATTGTGCCTGGATGGCGAGCCCAGTCGCGACTCGTGAGTAGGGGGTACGGTGCCTAACCCTGTATCTCGCACCGTGCCCAACGTGATGGGGCGGGGTTTCGCCGGGCTCGGACAGCGACCCCGAGGCATTTAAAGAATTGCACCTCTTTGTAACCTACTGCCTATCGCGTGTAGATAGGCTTCTCTCCTCGTGGGGATCGTCAAAACTGACGTGAATGCTTAGGCTTGGGGGTTGAAACAATGGCTAGAGCTGATGCAGCGACGGCAGTGGCAGCCGAGAGACTGGCGGCGAGGGGGCCGATCCCGGAGCCCGTGCCGGCTTATCTGCCGACTGCCGGATCGGCGCTGACCGTCGACAGGGCCCTTTACGAAACCATCCGCTCCGCACCCCGATCTCCCATCCAGGAGTTCACTATCCCTATCCGCTCGGGTAGAGCATGGACCGCACCGGCTGGGTCGATCGTCAGGATCAGCACGCCTGAAGGACCCCAGGTCGGCAAGTGTTTCTCGGCCCCCCACCGTCCCAACCACCACATTCATACACACATGCATGCACACACACACCAAAGCCGCAAAGCGCTAACAATCTCAGCCATGAGCTTGTAGGTGACCTGAACATCTGGAACTCTCACAACCCCCGCGAGCGCTTCTGGGCCAGCCGCACCAAGCAGCTGCACGCCTCGCACGTCTCAACTGGCGACCGGCTGTGGTCCTGCCTACCCTACATGCGGCCACTTTGCACCATCATCGCCGACACTCTGTCCTGGTACGGCGTGGACGAGCACGGCGGTCGGGTGCACGACCTGCTGGGCACGCGGTGCGACCCCTACATCAACACGCTGCTGAGCGGGGGCGCTAGTAGCTACGACTTCCACTGCCACTCGAACCTGACGCGCGCCGTGCTCCCCTTCGGCCTGACCGAGGGCGACGTGCACGACGTTATCAACCTGTTCCAGGTCACCGGCCTGGATGAACGGGGGAGGTATTTCATGAACCCTTGCCCGGCGCGGGAGGGGGATTATATCGAGTTTTTGTGCGAGCAGGATGTTTTGATGGCGTTGAGTGAGTGACTCCTCACAGCCCACTTCAGTTCTCTCGGATGGTAAACGACGCTAACAAGAGGGGTTTGTGGCCTGCACAGGCACGTGTCCGGGAGGCGATCTCTCGCTGTGGGGCTTCGGAGGGGCAAGCGAGAAGGAAATGATCAAGTGCTGCAGGCCGCTGAAAGTCGAGGTATTCCGCCTCGAGGATGGCGGGCTTCTGAAGGAAAGCGGGTGGAAGCCGGCTGAGAAGTCGGCCTATGCTGGGAAACATGGCATGAATGTCCCGTTGGGTGAATGTGGGGGAAAGCCCCAGTGACCAGGTCGGGGAAGAGTAGACTATCTCCTGCTTCAGGGAGAGTGCATTTATCTAGGTGCCAAAGCCACCCGACATATATTATGATCACGGCCACAAGATCGGCGCTGGAAGTCATCGGCCACTCTTTTTAGTCATGACTTCCCACTCGCCGAAGTGGACTGACTACCCCAATCATCGTAGCTCCTCACCTGTCCTGGGCGACTCAGCTTCGCTCTCCTTCACCCCTCACAACCTCGTGTCGCCGCTCCCTGCTGGAGTTGAGCTCCTGATGCGCTCGTAGTTCCGATTGGCTCTGATCACCACTGCTTCGTCGTGAGTGCTACTCCCGGTAGTGATGGCCACGGCATCAGCGGCCATTGCTAAAACGATAAGAGGCGGGGTCTCCACGTCGCCTGTAGGCACAGAACCGGAGCCTGAGCCGCAGCCGCCGCAAGCCGTATAGAGTGCCCCGCCGCCAGGCTGAGATTCCCACGGCGCGAGCATCCCAGCTCCACCGCTTAGAGCCTGACGCCGCGGCGGGCAGCCGCTGTTGTTGCTCTTTGATGTTGCCGTTGCTGTTGCGGGTTGGAGCACGCCTGTAGCGTTTTGACTCTCTACTGTGTTGAAGAATGTGAAGCTCAAATCTTTGCAAAGAGTCTTCGACCTTTATTATGAATTGTCACAACGATGTTTTGCTTCGCTGACTCGCCGCCGGTTGTGGCCATACCAATACCCACTGTCTGTTCGTGCACTGCCACATCGCCGCCATGTCTACCGGTCTCGCTGATCTCTTGCACCCCTGCTTGTGTCCTGTTCTCTTTGGGGCCTTCTACAGGCAGATCAAGGTCGCTCGCTCGTGCGGCCGCGGTCGCCACAACCCCGGATCCGCGTCGCGACGTTGGGGCGCGCAGCCCTTCGAGCTCTGGGTTCTCAGCGCCGCCTGTCGTGCCGCCAACGGCGGTCGCCCCGATGTTGTTTTTGCCCGCCTCTGGATCTTGTATTTTGGTCTCGGCTGGCTTCGCGATTAGCTAATAGGCACCCTGCACGGCGGCGAAGGCGAGCGAGACGGCGAGGACGAACCCCACTGCTATGCTTGGTATTCCACCAGGTCCCAGTGTAGAGTCGGGGCTAGACGGCGAAGTTGTGTCGCCGTCAGTTCTGCTGTTGGTGCCGTTGTTGTTATTGTCGTCGTCCAACTGTCGGCTGATGAGCGGCGGGTAGGAATGCTTCACGAGCTCGACTGGCGGCGGAGGTGATTCGTCGTTGACTTTGACGTAGGGCCCACTCGCGAAGGGCTCTATTGTGAACGAGTGTGACCATCAGGAAGAGCGAGTCTCAACCAGGCCGGAGATGCGGGCTTCGGTAGCGTAAATGGCGTGCTAGCCGAGGTGGCGAGGGACGTACCACTCGTTCGAGAGGGCGCTTGGGTCGGCACCATCTAGAGCGAATCAATGGGCATAGGGGCAGATCTGTCAGGCAAAAAAGATCCCTAGCTCCGGGTTGGGAACGACGGGTGTCATCGATCTCACCTGTGATGATCCACTCGTCTCGATCAGTCATTGCTATGTCACGCCCTTTCCAGCCCATCAGCATCAGCGTGGTTGGGCCAGCCCTCTCGTGAACGGTTCCCCGAACCCATTCGATCCTAAATAGCTCACCGGCTCGGATGACTTGGTTCGCCCTAGGTGCTCGTAGAGAATGGAAGACCTCGATCGTGTCCTAGAGGACGCAACGGATCGAGAGAAGCCATAGGAAGCCGAGGATAGCAACCGAGTCCACTCTTCTTCCGCAGGACAACATGGGAGCCCCGCAGTACTTTGAAAACGACGGAAGGACGGTTATAGTATGGCAAAGTTTGTTCAACTTCCACGTGCATGTGAGGCGAGCCCCACCGCGCATCGAGAATTGGCTGCACGAAGTTGTTGATGATGCGGCGGCAAGAACTAGAGGGTTTGGGATCTTGGTCAGGTCCAAGGGTCCCCAGAATCGAGCGACGTGAGCGAGAGAGGCGACTGTGGCAGGAAAATGGAGGGTATGCGCTCATGCGGCTGATCAAATTGTGGTGGCGCC
>PYST01000622.1:0-11648 GCA_003049485.1 Ophioceras dolichostomum
CGAGAAAATTGATCGGGAATGCCCTCCCTTTTTTTGTGTCGAGGTGGCCGATATCCAGGGGTGGCCGATATTGTGGGGGGCGAGCTTAATAGAAGTCGTCTTTGGAGAGTCTGCCATCTGCTGTGGAGGATATGGCTTTACTTGGCGACAGGGGTTGGAATAACAGAGACTCTACCGGCGCTCTTTTCTCTGTCCATGACTTGTCAATCTTGCTTGCCTCCTGCAGACGGTTGACCGTGGAGTTCATCAACGAGGAACATGTAGGAGCACACGTAGTGTCAGAGCCCACGGCAGAAACTTGAATGGCTAGGAATAACTACTAGTACCTACCTACCTACCAGGTACAAGCCCCTCTCTATGAAACCTAGACGAGCTTGATGCAGAGGAGGCTGGCTGTACATCTGGGATGATGCTTACCTTTAGCACAACGAGGTAATGCAAGCCTAGTAGTTAATCCCGGAATGACACCCTGCTGTGCCGTGAGGGGGCCGGCAACATCGAGCTAGCCACAGGCATCGTCGTCGCGGATCCCTTTTCCAGCCTTTTCCAGAGCATCAATGCGGCGAAGCAGCCTCGACCCATTCCAGCGCTTCACAGTTCCTTGCGTGAAAACGGATCCGGGTTAGTGTCTAGCGAACCAGTGGATCTACACTCGCAAAAAAGAGGAATACATTGGGCGAGCCGAACGCGCTCTCGCCGAGTGTCCCAAAACGCCAGTTTCTCTTGGTCTAATGTGCATTCTGAAGCCGTCACGACTCGTACGCAGCTATCTAACCCCAAACCTACAGACCCCATCGCCCCGGGGAGGGGGATACTGGGGGTGCGTGATCCTCAGGAGAAAGACGTGACGCAACTCTTGGGATATCCGGGGGCAGGTCCCTTGATTTTACGAGCAAAGCACAGCTTCAGTTGCCGAGAGAAAGCTAGAAGGACTGTATGGGCCGTCCATCCCACGGGCTGATAGGAGCGGGAAGTGATATCGATGTTTGGGCTATACCGCTGTTTACTCGCATGGGCTGTTTTGTTGACTGAGATGGCGGCGGTTATGCCGTCTAGGTCCCATGGGCGTACATCATCGGCGAGGCCATGAGAGCTCTGACACAAGCCTTCATCGGCGACCGGCTCAGTCGAATCCACTTTGTGTCGTTGCTGTGTGTGGTCATCACCGCCGCCACCGCCATCCAGACCGGAGCGGCGAACATGGGAATGTTCCTCGCCAGCCGTGCCCTAGCTGGTGCAGCTTTTGGGAGCATTGTGCTGCTCGCATCCCCTCCCTGTCCCTAGGCTATGGCCACCCAGCCCCCCCTCCCGAAGTCACGCGTGATATGGTAGGCACACGCCAGGCTGAAACACCACGCCATGGTGTCGATGATCCCCATTTACCTTAGCGAGATATCCCCTCTAAAGTACCGCGGCCTCATCGGCGTCTTCTCCGGATACGGCACCTCGTGCGGAACCATGGTGTCGAACTGGCTCGACTTCGGCGGCTCGTACACGCCCTACAGCTACATGCCGTAGCGCCTGCCTCCAACAATACAGGACCCCTTGAGCATCACCATGCTGTGCGGCCTGTTGATGTTCATCCTAGCTCCCCTCGCGAGCTGATCCGCAAAGGCAAAGTCGAGCTGGCTCGAACCGAGTTCGCCGGGAGCCGTCGGGACCTAAGCCCTCACGAGCTGAGCGAGGGGTTAGCCCTGATGCGAGTCCAGATCGGGTTCGAGGCCGAGCGTGAGGTCAAGATGTACGGCGAGGCCTTCAGGCTGTTTCGGCATCGTGCACTTGTGTTTGAGTTCACATTCTTCGACGGTACATCTGGCGACATCGGTTGGACTCGGCTGCTTCCGCTGGTCTGGGGCATCTGCTTACGTGTGTTCTTTTTGCTCTCTAGCTCGATCGCCGTACAAACGATAATTAGGCTCACTGGCGTCAACGTGATTCAGGGTTGTCCCATCGACCGAGCCGTCTGGCCCATATCCGTATCGGCGTTTGGTTCTACCAGGCTCCAGGAAATTCCCACATTGCTAACCGCCAGGCCGCTGGCTCTTCTCTCTCCGTTTCTTTACTCAGTGCTACCAAAGTCAAGCCCCCTACCCCAGCTTATCGATCAGACTCCCAGCGCCCTCGGGCATGCAGCTGACAGCCCGCAAAACCATCCTCTGCAAGTCTCTAGGCGTCGCTCCCAAGACAATCCCCGCCTTTGCCTCTTAGTCTCGTTACACATTCCGGAATCACCAAAATATCGACGGCTTACACAGAACCCACTCGGGTAGCGGAGGCAGGTAGAAACGGACTCAGATATTGTTAGATAGAAAGAAGCGAAGAGGACACCAAAATAACCCAGAAAATAAGACGAGGAGAGGGAAGATAATGGGTAGACAATGCATTGAGTCTGGTATCTTAATGTGAGACCGCAAGAGGAATTGCAAAGCTTGATCGATGTCATCACAATTTTGGACTTTCGGGGAAGTAGGCACCCAACCCTAGCGTGACTAGGAGACACACAAAATCACACTCTGTAATAGCCTACTGAGAGACGGCGGTTTCGTAATATATGAACTCTGTGAAGGCATCATCCCTTCGAAAGTACTTGACCGTACTTAATTGTTCCTCTCTTCCGTTATGTTTTCCAAGCAGCCGCCCGCTGTGTAAGTGTCGTTCAGGAGTGCCCCAACCCCACCCCCGTCCCAGCGCCAAGCCTTGATAAGATAACCAGCATCTTTTTTTTTTTTTTCCCCCTGCTGCTCATCCTCCCCTCACCGTCAATTTTTTATCCTGCCAGACTTCCACGTGCTATCCCGCGAGGGATACAGTCCGATAAAATGGCTGACGATGGCATGCTTGTCAATTTCGAGATTGGCGAAGGCGGCTTCGCGCCCCAAGTGAAGTTCAAAGGCGGCAATTGGCGAGATCGAATTCGGGCCCAAAAGAGTGCGAAGAGGGGTCATCAAGCTCCCCATCCAGGGCCTCGCCCGAGGTCGCAGACCGACGACGCCGGCAGCAACGGTGCGATGCCTGCGGACTCACAGCGACCGGCGAAGCGACAGAGGATAAGCGAAGACGGTCCAGAAACTCACCGTCGCCGCCATGCGCGACCCGAACCCGGACCCGGCTTCGACAGTGGCGGCCAGCCAAGGTCTCTGCATGTCACGTCAAGACTGTTCACTTCCAACCCCACGCCGGTGACGAATTTCGAGGAGGCTGGGGCGGCTGCCGAAGAGGCCCAAGAGCAAGAGCCGGCGCAGCCATCGAATGCACCTCTATCCGACGAGGCGGCCAACTTCCACGCCCTGGGCCTATCGCGCCGAATCGCCGCCCACCTCTCCTCCAAGCTGGAGATGAAGGCCCCGACGGCCATCCAGCGAAACACAATACCACAGCTAGTCAGCGGGGATAGCGATGCTTTTCTCCAGGCCGAGACGGGGTCCGGAAAGACGCTCGCATATCTCTTGCCCATAGTCCACCGCATCATGGCGCTGAGCGAGGGCGGCGGGGTCGACAAGAAGGGCAAGAGAATACAGATCCACAGGGACTCGGGGCTCTTTGCCGTGATCCTGGCGCCGACGCGTGAGCTGTGCAAGCAGATCGCCACCGTGTTGGAGAAGGTGCTGCGATGCGCGCCTTGGATCGTGAGCACGACCGTCATCGGCGGCGAGAGCAAGAAGTCCGAGAAGGCTCGCCTCCGGAAGGGGGTCAACATCCTGATCGCCACCCCCGGAAGGCTGACGGACCATCTGGACAACACGAAGGTCCTGGACGTCGGCACGGCCCGGTGGCTGGTCCTGGATGAGGGGGATAGGATGATGGAGATGGGCTTCGAGGACGACCTGAGGAACATCGTGGGCAAGATGCGGAAGGAAGCGCTGCGCAGGGAGAACAAAGACGGGGTTGTGCTCGACGTCGATGGCGCGTTGCCCAAGAGGAGGGTCACGGTGCTGTGCTCGGCTACGATGAAGATGAATGTGCAGAAACTAGGGGAGATCAGTCTCGAGGACGCGGTCCACATCACCGCTGCAACAAAAAAGGACCGCGGAAGTGGCGAGGACGCTACGCAAGAGGAGAAGGAGACGATCAACGAGGCCGTCTTCTCTGCGCCCTCTCAGCTGAAGCAAACATACGTGGTCGCACCTGCTAAGCTGCGGCTTGTCACACTGATAGCGCTGCTTAAATCGTCTTTCGCGAGACGAGGTTCCGTCATGAAAGCAATCATATTTATATCCTGCGCGGACTCGGTCGATTTTCACTTCAGCCTCCTCCGGAAACCGCCAGCGCAGCAAACGCCCCCACAAGAACCAGAATCACCATCCCCAACAGCACCCTCACCAAAGCGGCCCTCCGCCCTGATAGAGTCGACGGTTGGCCCAGCATCATACATTACGTCCGCTGCCAACCCAACCATCCTACTCCACAGGCTTCACGGATCTCTCGCCCAGCCCGTCCGGACAGCCACGCTCCAGTCTTTCGCCGCGTCGCGAGACCCAGCCTTGCTAGTCACGACAGACATCTCATCGCGAGGACTCGACGTCCCAGACGTCGACCTGGTCGTCGAGTACGACCCGGCCTTCTGCGTAGCCGACCACGTCCACCGCATCGGGCGCACAGCCCGTGCCGGCCGCCCAGGCAAAGCAGTACTCTTCCTCCAGCCCGGCTGCGAGGAGGGCTACGTTTCGCTCCTAAACTCGATGTCGCCCCTAACACCACAGCTATACGACTCGGTCCTCCAAGCAGGGTTAGTCTCACCCGTCGACCTGCCCCCAATCACGACCGCCGCCTCGGGCTCAGACGGCACCGACCAGCCGCCCCAACAGCCCGAAGCTGCGAAGAGGCAGTCGTGGACCGCCCGAGCCGAGGCCCTGCAACTACACCTCGAACAGCGCCTCCTCGCCTCAGACACATCCACATCCTCCTCATCGGACCCCACAACAAAAAGCAAAAAGCCTCAGGCTCAGATCCAGGTGCAATCAGCCACCAAGGACTCCTCCACTACCACTACCACCACCACACTGCTCAACGCAGCCCGCCAGGGCTTCCGCTCGCACATCCGCGCGTACGCCACGCACGTGCGCGAGGAGCGCTCCTTCTTCGACATCACGCAGCTACACCTCGGCCACGCGGCCAAGAGCTTCGGCCTGCGCGAGCCGCCCGCCGGGATCGGCGGAGGGGTGCAGCGGCGCACTCACCGGCCTGGTGCTGCTGCTGCTGCGGGAGAGACTGCTAAGAAGACTTCCGCCGCTGGAGGAGGGGCTGCTGGACCAGGAGGAGGAGGTTCCGATGACGAAGGGGTCGATGAGGAGGCGAGGAAGCGGATGAGGATGAAGATGAAGATGGTTGGGATGGGTGCTTCGGAGTTTAATATTGGATAGGTTAGGGCGATGAGTTGGGAAGATTAGTTTCTCGGGAGCTGCCATCCCACGCAGGTTTGGAGTTGGCTGCTGGCTGCTGGCTGCTGGCTGCTGGTTGCATCTCACTGGTAATTCATAAGCCATTTCTGGTTACTTTTCCGTCACTTTGCACGTGTACATGGCGAGCGATGTTCAGACACGAATTTCACTCCATGTTCCTGGTAAAAAAATAGTATGATACACAGAGCGACCGAACTCTTTTTCAACCCAAGGATCGCCGTCCTCCAAAAAACCGAATGCATTGCTCCCTTTCCCTTCCCTGATTCCAGTGATGAATGCCCCCGGGAGAACCTAAAAACCCTCAACCGCTGAAATGACGCAATGCAGGTTTGTTCCGACGATCCCATAATGAATGTTCCGTCCGCCCTGGCCGCCCCTTCTTCGCCTTTTTGAATGTTGTGTTCTTTCTGTCTGTATATGCAGAGTGGAGATTTGTCTATCATGGAGTGTATAATCGAGAGAGTAAGAGAGAAAGAAATAAAAGAGACACAAGGAAATGGTTTGTGGAAGGTTGGGCACGAGCCGGACGATTCGACGCGGCGGGCCAGATAGAGAGAAATATTGACTCAAGGAAATAACAAAGGAAACATGAAGATATGGAAAAAGGAAATGGTTGGTGGGTGTGATAGTGGTAGTGGATGTAATACGCCACGTTTTGACCGAAAGAAAAGCACGAAAGCTAGGTAGGTTCTTCTTCCTCCCGTTCCCCCCTTCCTAAACGCCGAGCCAACCAGCACGAGTATTATAAGACCGAGAAAGAGTGAAGCCAGTCACCGTTACGCAGAACAGAGAAAATGAAAGAAATAAAGCAAGCGAAAAATGTTTTGCAGGCGTGCAAGACGGGGGAAAAACGAAAGTCCAAAACCACCCCCGTCCAGAAGAAACCCCTTTTTGATCGAGGGGTACTCACTTCAGTGGGTCACATTATCCACAACCACCGCCGGGGGTATCATCAAAGACAAAGGAAACGACGAGCGAAGGAGACAATGTGGCGACGAGAGCATAGGAGGGCTCAAGCAGTAGCAACGACAGCAACAGGAGCCGCAGCGGTAGCAGCGGCAGCCTCAGCCGCCACAGGAGCGGCGGCGTCAGCACCACCGCTACCACCACCGAGAAGCTCAAGCACCTTGTTAACAACCGCACTGGGATATCCCCTACCCAGCATCTCCGACACGACCTCCTTAGCCAGCTCCCGCTGCTCAACAGCCAGGTACGCGCGCGTCATAGCCTCGTACGTGCTGGGCTCGCGCCTGTCCGCGCCAACAGCATCATACACGGCGCGGGCCCGCTCGATGTCGCGCTCGGCCGCCCAGCCGTGGATCAGCGTGTTGGCGATGTAGGGCGTCATCTCGACGCGGCGGCGGCGCATCTCACCGAGCAGAGGCTCCGTGTCGGCCACGCGGTGATTGGCAACCATGGCCTCGAAGAGGGCCTGGAAGAGGCACGACGCGGACTGGGCAGAAGAGGAGAAACCGTCCCTCTTCATGACCGAGTCGAAGATGCGGCGCGCGCCGGCCATGTCGTGCAGGACGCAGCCGCGCGCGTGGATCAGCGACGCGTAGTGCACCGGCTCCGGCTTCTGGCCGGAGGCGCGGATGCGGTCCAGGACGGCCTCGGCGGCGGCCATGTCGACGGGCTCGAGCGTGGCGTGGGTGTCGACGAGCAGCTTGAAGGTGTGGGCCGTGGGCTGGATCCCCCGCTTGGTCATGCGCTCGTAGTAGGCGAGCACCTTCTCCTTGTCGCGCTTGGTGCCCAGGAAGAACTGCATCATGCTGTTGTAGGGGGCCGGACGCGCCTTGTAGTTGGGCATGGCCTCCATCTCGTCGAACAGCTCCTCGGCGAACTTCTCGTCGGACACGCGGCAGAGCGCGTTGACGATGGTGCCGTACGTGACCGAGGTCGGCTTGATGCCCAGCGCGCGCATCTCGGCGAAGTAGAACAGGCAGTCGTCGATGCGGCGGGCCTTGCCGAGCTTGCCGATCAGGGCGTTGTACAGGAAGGAGGTGGGCTCGACGCCCTCGGCCTTGGCGCGGTGGAAGATCTTGACCGCCTCGGTGGCCTCGTCGAAGGTCTTGGTCGACTCCTTCAGGGTGGTGATGTACAGGCCGAAGGTGTTCGCAGAGGGGGTGGCGCCGATGTCGAGCAGCTCCAGGTGGTACTGCTCGGCCATGGCGCGGTTGCCCATCGTCAGCGAGGCGCCCACCATGGCGTCCAGGATCGAGGACCAGCCGTAGCGCACGACCGCGAACTGCGGCTGCAGGGGCACGTCCGCGCGGGCCATGGCCAGGATGTCGTTGCACAGGTCCATCTTGCTCTCACGCGCGGCAGCCGTGATCAGCTTGGCGTACGTGATGTACCGCGGGTGACGGCCGGCCCGACGCATGTTCCGGAAGCGGTTCAGCGCGTCGTTGAGCTTGGGACCCTTGCGCCCGTGTGACCCCTCGAGGTCATCGGCGATCAGCGACGAGCCCTTGAAGTCCGTGTTGTGCGCGTAAGGGTCAAAGGTGTCCTCAAAGCTGGAGACCGACGGCGTCGACTCGTAGGGGGACATGACCGAGGCGGTGTCACGGGTGTCGACAAGCCCGCGCTGGCTCATGTACTGCGAGATAAAGGCAACACCCTCCTCAACCTGATCCTGGAGCTCTTGTTGGCTGGAAAGAGCGCGTATCCTTTCGAACATCATCTCGGATTGAGTGAGACCCTCCGCCACCTGGCCAGAGCCGATCAGGGCCACGGCGTACATGGTAGTGGGCTCAATGAAGGCAGGCGTCACCTCCATGTCGGGGCTGCTGAGCACGTTCCAGTACCGCGAGGCAGTGGCAACGTCGCCCTCACGCACACTCAGCGCGAGGAGCGCCATGGCCGGGCTGGTGCCGTACAGTACGTGGTCCGGCAGGTTGGCGAAGGCTGCAACGGCAGTGTGCTTGTCACCGCCATCCGCGGCCGCGCTCGCAACCTCGCTCATGGTGGGACCCCTAGTCTCATCCTCGACCGCCTGTGCCCACCTCAAGGCCTCCTGAAAGATCCCTCGGTGGATGAAGGCCTTGACGAAGCCAGCGCTGATGATAGCATCCTTCATCTCCACAGCCCTAACGCCGTACTCCTTGATGATCTTCTTGTAGAACTTCATGGCGCCGTCAAGCTTGTCGGAGATCACGTACGCGTTGATGACGGAGGCGTACACCTGGTCGTCAAGGCGGTCTAGGAGAGTCGAGCGGCCCTCGTCGTGGGCGATGGCGAGGTTCTTGTACTCGGTGTAGCACTCGACGGCGCTAACCAGGTCGCCCGAGTTGGCAAAAGCAGTGATCATGGCCGGGAAGGTCGCCGCGAAGGGGGTCGTCTGGCTGCGCTCCATCTGCTCGAAGAGCCAGAGCATCTCGGTGAGACGGCCGGACTGCGCACAAGCTGAGATCACCTGGTGGTACGTCTCAGCCGAGTAAGACGCCTTGTTGGCCGATACGGACGACTTGAAGAGCTGGATGGCGAGGTCGAGCCTATCGTCCTCGGACAGAATAGCATGTTCCAACTCGTGGGAGGCCAGCATGAACTTGCCGGGCTCGTCCATGCCACCAAACCGCACCCGCTTCTCCTCGAGGAGCTTCTTCTGCGACGTGACCTCTAGCGACCGAGAGGCCAGGAGACCGACGAGGATGTTGTAGGTGTCGCTGTCTGGCGACACCTTGCGCCGCATCATGTCCGTGTAGACATCCAGGGCCTTGGAGACGACCTCAATCTTCTCCGAGGGGAGGTGGATGGCGGCCATCAGCAGCGCGTTGTAGGCAGTGGCCGTGGGCCGGATGCTGGCCACTAGCATGGCCTCGAACACGGCTGGGATCTCGGCATACCGGGCAGACTCCGCGAGGCTGGTGAGGTGGTCGGCGTAGGTCTGCGCTTGGGGATCGACCGGCGGGGTGGCCGTCCTGGCGATGCTGGCCGGGGTGCGTGTCCTCGAGATGGGAGTGCGGGCACCCGAGATGGGCAGGTCTACAGGTGCCGGCGTCGCGGCCCGCTCAGACTGCTCCTCGAGGCTCTCCAACTTCTGGCGCGCCTCGATCTCCTTCTCAATGGCTGCGTCGATGTGGGCGAGCACGGCCTGCTCCTCAGGGGTCATGGGCCGGGCGTCGACATCTTCCGATACCTGCGCGGCCCTCTCCACGCCCTCAGCGCCTGGGTCCCGAACCTCTGCACCAAAGATGGATGCCTGTGACGGCTTCCACTCGATGGTCTTCGGGAACTCGTACGGGACTATGCGCTCCACCTCGCCCTCCTGCTCTGCTCCTGCCTTCTGAAGGCTCTCGAAGTACCCATCGAGGCCGCCATGGCCAGTGGACCGGTCATGGCGGTGCTCGGGAGGGACAAGAGAGCTGACCGCAGTTTGGAAGGCGGTCTGAAGGGTGAGGGAGTTTGTGAGCCGGCTGATCCGCGCGGCGGTGCTGTGCCGCCTTGCGAAGGTCGGCCGGTTCTGAGGGTTTAGAACATTGTGGTGGTGGGTGGCGGCTACGACGGACTGCGCGTAGCCGGTGGTGAACGACTTGGAAAATCCTTGGCGGATGAAGTTCTGGTAGAGCGAGGAGTAGATAGAGGGCATTTAGGAGACTCCAGGAGGGTAAGGAAGCTGTTCAGAAGGACGACATTGGTTAGTCAATAGCCAACAAGTGGAACAAACGCGCCTGGTCGGCCTTGATCGACAGCACACGCGAGCACACGAAATTCCTCCCTCACGCGCACGTGCTATGGCAAGCCGATTCCGTGCATCTCCAGCTACCGGCTTAACGCGAAGACGGCGCGACGGCGAGAATGAAGAGAGCTCCCGAGGACAAAGAATCCAAGGGCGAGACAAGTCGCGGCACACGGCAGATCAAGAGCCCTTGCGGGAGCGACCCGGGTCAGGAGGCGGCGAAGTCGCGCGACAGGTCCGTCAAGATCTGACCACACATGATGCGACGACACGCCACCACACTTCGAGGTGCTGCAAGAAAGGGCCCCAAAAAAAGGTTCTGGACAAGACGAGTGGGAAGAAACGGCCACTACTTACGGGATTAGATAAACAAAGTCGTATTTGCAGGTTCATTTGACAGCACCAACGCCGCCAAACAAACGCGCTTTTTCTTTATTAAATTCGAATGGGGTGATGGAAGGAAAAGAGAGGAAGAAGAAAGAAGAGAGAAAGACAGGGAGGATTGGATCAAGTAGAGGCGAGTGTGCGAGGAGAGATAAAAGACCTCGGTGCTTCTCCTCCTGTGCTTGCTTCCTTTCTGCAGGAAAATCAACTGGGGCTGGGAATTAGCTGGAAATTTCTCGGGCGGAGAATACGTGCATGAAAATTTTTGGCGGGTCCCCTTCCCCGGTAAGGGTGGATTCGGAAGCTTGGTCTTAGTCAGGGTGGGAAAACGCGGGAGCGGAGGTGGGAGATGCGCCAAACCTGCGCCAAGGTGAGTCACAAGCCTGAGGCACTTTTTTACATGAACACGCACTCTTTTGGGAGGTTGTAAAACTACCTAATCCAGAATAGGTAGGATTGGTTGGATTAGTTGGAGGAAGAAGGAGAAGGACCAAGAAAGAGAAGAGAGAGCAGACAGAAAGAGACATTCGCCCCGATGGAGCAAACCCTGGGAACAAATACTCGTTCGTTGACCCTGGCGATTCTATGAGATTCTGCCCCTGAGCGCTCTCTTTCGATTCTATCTGCGCCCAACATTGAAAAGACACATATACTAGAACTTCTTGTTGTCGAAGCTACACCGGTCCAATATTCCGAGACTATCGAGGAGAGGAAAAAAAGAGGGAGGGGCAACGCGTCCGTTACAGGCATCAGGCAGCTGGCAAGGGCCACGCGGATGACGACTTGTGTGCGAAGGAACCACTCGGAAGCCTCGCTCGTTCGCTCGTTCGCTCATTCGCGTGGCTGGCTTGCTTGCTTGCTTGCCCCGCGAATAAATCGGGAGCGCCGGCACCTGGCTTCCTGCAAGAGATTCCAATACCTGAACGTGGAGGGGTGCCGATGCTTCTCAATGCCTGCCAGTGCAGGTGCCAATGCCACCATTGCATCCAACATTCATTTCCTGCAGGACGAAGAAGAGAAACCGGATGAAAGGTTGGTGGTCCAGGTTCTCCAAATCCGCGAGCCATCGTCAGAACGAGAGGGGGAGGCAAAAGTGCGCGGAGGCAAGCTTTGCCGCTAGCCCATCCATCCTGCCGGGAGAGAGGAGGGAGGCCAATTCAATTCTCTCAGCCTTCGGCTGGCGAGTC
>PYST01000623.1:1088-11621 GCA_003049485.1 Ophioceras dolichostomum
GGGGGGGGGGGGGGGCTAAATGCCAGTGTGGGCCAATGGGACAGGCAGGCTGGGCTGAAAGGGTCCATCTGATCGGGGACATATCCGTGTATCGGTGCACGTCTCTGCTGTGATAAGTGCCACCAGTGTGGTCAGGCGTGGGGGGAAAGGGCGGTCCTACGGGCTGATGTTCCTCGCCAAAACGAGGAGACGAAGAAAAAGTCCGATCGATCCTTGCTCGTGTTTCAACTCTCGATATTGGGATAAACCGGGCATGCGGTGCAAGCACATTAACGAGAGACGCCACGTTTTTCTTTTCTTTTTTTCTTTTAGCCCATCGTAGGAGGAATTTATTCCCGGGGAGAGGGAGGGTTGCCCATCGATCCCCGGCCAAACTCCGTTGCTCAGTGGGCACTCTTATTCGTTGGACTGGGATCCTAGATGCATGGTCACACACCGATGGGAATGTGGCTGCTTACTTTTGTCTCGTTTTACATGAATGACATTGCGTCCTGAGGTGCAGGCCCTGGAGGGTCCAGACCATCATCGTCGTTTTGTTGGTCCCCGTCGGCCTGCTGCAACTCTTGCATATTCCATCACATCCCCGTCACTTCTCTCTGTCGGTGTTCTGCCGGAAGCCTTGATCCTTCTTTCTTGGACCGTATACCGACTCTCTCTGCACAGTGTATTAGCCGTCAATGGATGCTGGTGCCACATCGGTGAGTACCCCCAAAGTTTTTTTCTTCGTGCTCACGAGGCGCGTCCACGGGAACCTGTCGGTGCCGTCTTACCCCTCCATGTCTGCTGGGTCTGTTTCTGGTGCGAGGGCACAGGGGCATGCACAATGAATTGTCGCGTGCATCATCAGCCAGGTCCTTCTGTCCTTCTGTCCTTCTGTCAGCGGTCAGCCAGACCTCTGTTTGCTTTTTGCTGTATTTTGCTTGGTCGCGGTTATCGAGAACGAAAGGACCACTGTGCCACGTCTACACCCGCGACCAGTCACCTGCTCTTCGGAAATATATTTCATATGCCATCGAGAAGCGAGCGAGGAGAAGGGGCCCACATGCGGCTCGGAGGGCGTCCGTTTCCGAAGGCGGGATGGTCTGTAAGCGGTGAGGCTTTTATTTAGCGAATGGTTTGGAGGGCTCCCTGATGGTGTCCATATTGTGGTCTTGGCAGGAACGGGTGCTGGTGGTAGGGTCTAGCGAAGAACAGGTGGGCAAATGCCATGGCCCACGCTCCAGCCGAGGCCGGGGGCTTGGCAGAAAGAAGTGTCCCTCGATATTCCGGGAGGAGTTCTTCCAGAAGCCTGATAGCCCATGACGTCTTGTGGGCCCTCGCATGGGAGTTGTTGCTTGTTTTCCGCGTTGGGAACACGCGGCAAGGGTTTTTCTCTTCTCTCTTTTCCCCGGCGCATCGGGCGGTTAGCGTTAGCTCGGTCTGTCAAAAACAGAAACGGAAACGTGGCCGCGCATCAAACGGGATGAAATTTTGGTTCAGGGAAAATGGGCTCTTTCCTTCCCTCCACCATCCATCCCCATCCTATCATCCGCGGTCCTCCGTGATCATCCGTGCTGCCTACCGGAAGCCGCTCGTCGAAGTTTGGTTCTGATGATGTGGTCGACTTGGGGTGGGTGAATATGAGCACGGGCCGGTCTATATCACAGGTCGGCCAGCGATTGACCGGTTCGAGACGAGTTCGACGATCAATGAAACGACGTGGGTGGAGTATTCGAACACACTCTGGATGCAGATGGAGGAATATTGGAAAAGCACCACGCTTGCTGCCTCGAGCAGAACAGAACAGCAGAACGGAGCAGGCGGACGCGGCCTGCCTGGTCGATCTTGCGCGGCTCGCCCGGCTCATGCCGAACCGACGGGTCCATCACGGGCCCAGGGACCATCCCTGTGGCTCGCTGTGGCTGCTAGTGAATACCAGGGGCTCCAGGTGATGGTGCGAACCAAGAAACAAAAATAAATTATGGTCCGAGCAGGCGGTGAAAAAAACTAGCAGGGGAGTTGACAGGGAGCGAAACTGGGGACGGGACTGCCGGGGGTTGGGAATTGGAGCTTCGGACTCTCTTGGGTCTGCGGAGCGCGGGACTGATCACTGATGAGCTAGGGAGTTGGAAACTTGGGAGTCTGCTTTTTGCTCCCACTCTTCTGCATGAGAGAATGACATGAACTGCGTCCTGACGGGAATAGTGGAGAATGTCTGCTGCTCTCTGCTACTCTGCTATCCTCTACTACGTAGTCCTTCCTCTCCTTGCTACTCTGCAGAGGCTATCGGGCGTCAAGCAGGTGTCAAGCGGGTGTCGAGCTTGGCCTGGCAGTGTGCAATTGTGGCACGGCCTGGGATGGACTGGCAGCATCAGTGCAGTGGGCCACCGGCATGACAAGGGCGGCTGGCCCCGATATGGGCTGGCATCATCACTGCCCCAAAAGCTGGCATGTCATGACATGCATGGATGCTTTGGATGTGAAGGAGTGGCCGATATGCCTCAACACTCCTGTCGAAGGCGTGGCCACAGCGCTGATATGATCCGATTAACGCGACGTTGTGGTGCTGCGGTGCCATCGTGGACCGAGAAAAGGACTCTGGGGCGACCGGAGACGGAAACGGATGGAGGCATATTCTCGACGTTATAGCACATTTTCCGGACCACATATGGGCCGGGAGTAGGGGAAGCCTTCCCATTTATTCCCTTAACCCATCAATCCATTTTTTCCAAGGCCTCGTGACTGCTGCAACGGGACGAGGAACCTATGGAACCTTGGGAAACCTTAGAACCTTGGAACTTTGGAGTACTTGCAGTCTGGTCCTGCAATTCACTGCAGTTCACTTATGGTTGCGAGACAGTGCGTCGGCAGAAGGAGGGTGGTGTTTTGTCGTGTCTTGTCTCCATGTGGTGCCTTTTTCGTTCCATTTTGAGTCGAGCCGTCTTGAGTCTACGTCGCCCAATCCATCAGATCGAGAAACTCCATGCGACATGGATTGAAAAGGATGTCTGCCAATTGGCCCGCTGTTTCCGCTCCCGTCGCTCTCGCGTTATTTTTTTTCTTTTTTTCTTTCTCTTGATTCATTTTCTTTGCGCCCCTGGCGATGTGAGACATTTTGTTTTGCCTTGGATATGCAGAGAATCCAACGGCCGCTAGCATGGGGCCAGGCCAGCATCAACTTAAAGCACGCGTGCAAGCTAGCAGCCCATTTGGCGCAGTGCTCTACAGGGATCACATTGTGGTTTAGGCGGTCAAGGCCACACCGAGTCACGGCCGATCACGGCCTAACAGCACTAACCCAAGCCTGGACTCGTCGAACACGATGAACAAACCAACCACCGCTCGCCGAATCTCACACCGTCATTTCATCATCAGCCATTGACCTGCAAGCATTTGGCCTGCAAGCAGCCGGGCACCCGAGCCAGTCCGCCTTGGCCTCTCGCCCTTCCCCCATCCTCTTCTCCTTTTGCCATTGTTCTACTCCCTCCCTCCCTCACTCCCGCTTCTCCCGTTGCCCGTTCCGGTGCCGGTCCAGTGTCACCAAGTCCAAATGGATCCTCGCAATCACCCTTGCACTGTGGAGGAGAACATCGCTGCGTCGGACTGCGTCGTCCCCCGTCCCCCGTTTCCCGTCGCCCCCTTTGTATCCTGTTAGAGTCTTTTTGTTCCATCATGTCCCATCATGTCCCATCACGTCCCATCACGTCCCACCCTGGCCCATCGCCCTATCAAGAGCCACGGATGGAATGCCTTGACCGGTCCGGCGTGCGAGTGGGGCCGCTTGTGGTCCGACCAGCTTTGCTGAATCCCTGGGCTGTCGAATCGTGTTGCGAATCAAATATTTCTGCTCTCCGGCTCTCTCTTCCTTTCTCTGCCCTCTTTGTTCTCCTTGCACCTTGCAGGCTTGCAGTCCCTGCCGTCCTTGTACTCGCTCGTTCGCATTTCCCGTTTCCTCCCTTAAGAAGGCCTTCTCTGCCCCCACCACCCAGAATCCCAGAATGATGACCCCAACCTGACCAACCTGACCACCCCTGGAGCAATAAGCCCGAGCCCGGGCTTAGTGACGGGCTACTATATGGTCGAGTCCTCCGTACATGGTACGTACCTGTAACGGATGTAGGTACAGTCCAACGATTTCTCCTGTCTCGAGGTCTGGGCGTGTGAGTCGACAACCATGAGTGTGTGAGTGTGCTCTGGCTGCTGCGCCCACGCATATCCTGCTTTGCGTTGCTCTCCTGGACCAGGCTGGCCTGCCTACCTGCCTGTCGCTGTAATCACAGGCACACGAACACACACTTACCGGTAATGCGTGAAATGGCGCGTCAGTACCGTGGTTCCAAGGAGAACTCGGGCGCGGCGGGAGGTGGGCCTTTGGGGGAGGGATCGCCCCTGGCTGGGAAAGCCTGATGAGCTCTGAGCCATATTGGACTCGGCAAGGGGGAACGGCGAAGACAAAACCGGCCTCTATGCCCGTCCATCACCACCTTGCCCACTACTACACACACTACACACCTTCCCACCAACATGGCTTAGAATGGCCATGAAAACCACATCATTTTTGACTCGACCTATGACGTTTTGGCATTCCATTGTCACTCTGATTACTGGCGACCTGTCCAAGTGACGCGACCAACCGTCCCTTCGAACTGTTGCTTCGCAAGCATCACTAGCCTTGGCCAGCCAGTCACATCTCACCTCCTGTTTTGTCTGCCTTGCATCACATACCATCACTTCCCTGACCTACCGACCTACCTGCCCGCTCTTCTACCTACCTTCCCTGCATACATATTATTACTACCCGTCCCTGATGGTTTACCCCCTCGTCAAACGCAACTCCGTCACCGCCAACCCTCGTCCTGTCTCTCTCTCCCTTGCTCCCGCTCCCTCCCCCTGACTTCCAAAAATATTCAATACCTGTTCCCCAGGCCGTCGACTAGGATCCTGGAGAGCTTGGCATCAACCGTCGGTCAACATGGTTGGTTTGAATGCCGAATTGGCACCCGTTCCTGGTGCTCGAAGGCGACTCTGGAAGTCCCTGCCGGGAACGGCTGATGACTGCGGGAACCCCCAAGTCACCCACGCGGACCAGGCCGCCGCGCATGGTGATCCCTACATCCCGGGCGTCAAAATAAAGGCGGCCGAGCCCTTGGCAATTTTCCCACCCGAGGATGTCGGCGCGTCGGGTAGCTTGCAGAGCTTTGGGTTCAGGTTTCGGGTACCGCGAGACTACAACAACCCCATCAGCCCCAAGAACTCGTACGAGCTCTATGCAGAGGTGCTCCGTCAAAGGCCAAAGGCAACGGGGAAGACGTTCGTCAAGCTCCAGGCCCAGAAGCTCCAGGCCCAGCCGTTCTTCGTCTACCTGTGCGGCGGCCCGGGCAGCGGCCAAAAACCGTCCCGCCACGAGGAGTTCAACCGCTACGTCGTTGCCAATGGATTCCAGATGCTGGTTTTGGATTACCGGGGTTGCGGGCGGAGCACGCCCCTGACCGCCAAGGAGGCCCTGGAACACCGGGCTTGGACCCTGACCTGCAAAGACACTGAGGCGCGAGATATCGACGGGGCAGTGGAAGCCTTTCAGGAGTCCCGGCAGGGGAACATCGTACGCGATTTGGAGGCCGTTCGGAAGTTCTTCATCAGCTACATTCCCGACCTACGCAGGATACCAGGAGGTGACCAGTTTGTTCTCTGTGGGCAGTCGTTCGGCGGGTGGATCGCCCTGACATACATCGACCGATTTCCGCGCAGCATCCGAGCGGCCCTGCTGACGGGCGGGATACCGCCGCTCAACGCCTCGCCCGTGGATGTGTACGAACGGCTCTTCGACTCGGTCGTCAAGGAGAACGAGCGCTTCTACCGACGGTTCCCCGACGCCGGGGAGAAAGTCAAGAGGATTGCCAGGGTGATACGGTCGACTCCTCCGGCTCCTCCGGCTCGAGATCCACCACCACCGCCGCAAACCACGATCGTGGATGATGAGGAGTCGTCCCTCGAAATTGGCGGGCAAGAGCCGACAGAACCGCCGTCAAAACCACCAAAGGAACAGCCGCCGCCGCCGCCAGATAGCCTGGGACTCGTGACTTTCGCGAGCCTAGGACGTATCCTGGGCGAGCCAAATGGGGCGCAAAAGCTGTACGACAGGATCTGCCTCATAGAGGCCAAGCTTGACGCCAGCCCAGCCGACATTAGCCACGAGGAACTCTCACTCCTGCTCTTCCCCGATGTCGACACGCATCGATTCAACGAGCGACTAGTGTACGCCCTCGACCACGAGATCCAGTGCTACCATTGCTACGTCCCTTCCCCTGCAGACCCTCAAGGTGCCGGCTCCTCCTCAATAGCTTGGGCAGCGCAGAAGGTCCGCGACGAGGGAGTGCATCGACATAGATTCGCTTGGATGAGGACCACACCCACAACGACGACGACGAGAGTCGAGGAAGAAGAGATCGGTAGACACCCGGGAAGATTCGACGATAGCAGCAGCAGCAGCAGCAGCAGCAGCATCGACTTCCTCCAGCTCCCCGGATCATATCCGCACAGTCCCGCCACGCCAAGCGACGAGCCATCTACATTCGCGTCAGTCAGCTCAGCCACCACCCCCACAACAACAACACCTCCTACTACAGTAACAACGCCGGCCTCAAGAGCGGACGAAGGAGCCGCCTTCGCCACCGCCACCGCCACACAACCCGCAGAGCCCACACACCACGACCACGACGACTGCAACGACGGCAACGACGACGACGGCAACTACTACTTCCTTGGCGAGGCCTTCATGCCCGAGCACGCCGAGGACTACTCCTCCCTCCGGCAGCTGGGCGGCGCCGCCTTCGCGGACTCGCTCGCGCGCGCCGGCCAGACGGAGCAGCTGTTCGACCGGGACCGGCTGCGCGAAAACAAGGTGCCCATCTTCGCCATCGTCTACCCGGCCGACATGTACGTCGACGCGGACCTGGCCACCGACGCCGCCAGGGACGTGGGCTGCCTCAAGGTCGCGAGGCTACCGGACGAGTCGCCGCTGAGGCACAACGCCATCCGGGAGGAGGCGGCGGAGGTGGTGAGGGTGTTTAGGGAGTTGGGGTTTGGGGGGTTTCCGGTTGATCCGGAGGAGGGGTGGGATGAGTGAGGGATTGGTTGATTGGTTGGTTGGCTGATGATTGAGTGATGACGAAAGACGATCGGCCCCACTTCACTTTTTCTTTTTCTTGGTTCGTCGAGACGTTTCAATTGGAAGCCCCTTCTCCTTGTCAAAAGCCTTTCCTCTCTCTGTCTCCTTCACCTTCATATTCATAGGTAGTCTCTCTTCTGCTTTTCGTTCACTGACCTGCAGAGGTATCTACCTAGGTACCTATTTTACTAGCGGCCTACCTAGGTATTTACAAGTTTGCGTCTCTTTCCTTTCTCTCTTCTTGCCTGGCTGGCTTGATGGATCCAGTTTGGCGGAAGAGATGAACAGCCTCAGTGACTGGATTCGGTTTCTTCTGGTAGTGGCAACAGCCTTACTTTCTTCTTAACATCACGTCTCTCCTAAGCCATTTATGTCCCGCAAGTTTGTGTGCGCTTGAAGCTCTTTCCTTGATCTCTATAACAGCCTCTTCTATTTCTAGTTCTCATGCACGAAACAACTTTGAATGTCTCGTTCCACTTCTCTCTCTCTTATGCTTTCTTCATCCATCTCTCTTCGCTCTTGCTGCTTTGTCCACTCTGTACTTTTCCTCCCTGACCCCAACAGCACAATGACACGAGTTCCTTCTGCATCCTCTGGGTAGGTGAGTAGGTAGGTAGCGCAGGTTTATCTAGTTTGATCTACAGCGTTGGAGTACAGGTAGTTTAGGTACTCTAAAGGTTCTATCAATGTCAACAACCAGGGATGGGCATTTCAAGTTGTGAAAAACACCTCAGTCCCAAGCCAGCGAGTCCGCCAGCTGACTTGGAATCTCCACATCAACGTCCGGTCCCCGAGCGACTTTCAACCTCCGTGGCCACTGACAATGAGTGTGGTAGCGGGGCCGCAGGGGATTTATGTGTGCCTGTCTGTATGTGCACTTTCGCCGTGCTAGGAGCGCCTGCGTTCTGCGCAAGCGGCGGTCGGCCGATCGCGGTGGGCTTGGGTGAAATACCTGCCGGGGCACCGAGCCACAGGATAGGAAGCGAACAACACGCTAGTGATGCTGTCGTCGGGGGAGGTTGATCTACTCGGCGGTCGTCTTGGCAGGGGGCTGCTCATGCGAGGCTGGCCTGTGTCGTGCAATGGCGTCTCTGACGGCCCTTCCGGATACCTTTGGTGATCGTTTCGCCGAACCGACTCTATGTTGATGTCCTCAACGTCAATAGTCAGCCTGTTGGATCTGTTTTCTGTCTCGGGCGAGAGGTGCCCTTGTCACGGGCAGTTTGGGGCTACCTCGGTCGGATCGACGACTCGTCAATCTTGACCACGTAGGCTTGGTTGCGTTGCTCGGGAACATCGGGAGGCATGTTGCGAGTCCCTGGTAGCACTACCAGGTACCTATCTGACAGGTAGGATGAGCTGTCACCTGAAGATTCCGGTGTGCTTCCATTCCGGCCCGAGGGGCATCTATTGTTGCCAGGCTGCAGCCTCTTTCGAATGTGAGCAGGTACCAATGAATGAGAAGTGGCGCCACAGTGGCTGAAAGAAGGACATTGTGAGCCTCGCATCTCCACATTTCTCGGATTCCTTCCAGAGCCTCTGTCCTCCGTCTCTCAGGTCAACATCCCACTCCGCCGATGCCTTTCGTGTGTCGCTCCGTCGGCAAGAACCTTTGTCATTCCGTGGGAAAGCACCATAGTATCGCTCTGATGGTTGGCCCCTCCCAGGCCAGTAGTAACTCAACGACGCCTACCTGATCATGCCGGCGCCATGTTTCAACAAGTCAAGCACGTCGAGACGGGGGAGAAAGCCTCGCTCGGAGAAGCAGCTGTCGGCCTTGGAGCAACGAAGTAGGTACCGATCGTCCTTCTCCTGCCCGTCTCCTTCACGTTCTCCTTCACTCCTCCTAAAATCCCCCAGTGGTCTCGCGCCGACGGACGTTTTGGGTAGTGCCATCTTCACATTGCTACACGCACCTCTTGCCGACGTTTGTTCCTCTCCCTTTCTTCCTTCGAGGACGCCGATGGTTGTTTTCCTTTCTTTTCCTTTCTTTTCCTCCGAACCCATCAGTCCATCCGTCTTCCCTCCTCTCATTATTTACCTCCAAAGTTCCATGTCCATCATCCACGCCATACTCCCATCTAGCGGTCTGTGAGCTGCCTCTGTGTCTGTCCGCTCGAGATATCCCACGACCTGGCCCTGATCTGATCCTTCTGGCTCGCAAAAGGTCCCCGCTCGTGCTGCGATGGATAGTCTTTTTACCATCCTGCTGACTTCTACTATGTAGTCGCCCGAGAACGGAAAGCCGACTGGCTGAAGTGGCAGGTCTCCCAGATCGAGGCGAACGTGCCGTGGTCGACGAGACTACAGATGCAAGTTAGTACGTGTACATACCTCACCGGAATCATCAGCCTTCGCACCTCTCATTGAATGAAGAGGCCGCTCCACAGCGGGCGCTAGACATTGTGCCATTGCTAACAGTTTCCAAGCATATATACACAGGTTAGCTCTCGCCCCGCGCGTTACTATCTGGGAATGGCCTCCCAAAACCCTTCTTCGCGGCGCCAAGACGTTGTCCATATCGCCGTCGTCGTTGAAGAAGTCGCCGTCGCTGTCCGAGTCGGCGATATGACTTGTGGTTCCTTGTCGGGATGAATTACAGAGCCAGTGGTGAAGAATTGCCTTTTCTGGAATAGGCTCTTCGGCCTTCTGCTGACTTTCTTCCAACTTGGGCACCCGATTGGGGAGTGGCCTACTGACATTCAGCCTCAAAGGCCTTGAGGTCATCGCCTCCCTTTCCTTGCAAGATACCTAGGCCCCTATCTACCTAGGTACCCACCCACCTGCGATCCCTTTCACCGATCACCGACGCGCCGAGGCTACAGTAGTCATCAGCACATCTCCTCGAGAGGGGCAAGGCCGAGCCTGACTTGCAACGACGGAAATATCTCCGATTACGGAATATCGGGGTTTTCGAAATAATAATAGAGAATTTTTACCGTTTTGACGGAGCTAGAGTGGTTCTGCCGCAACGCGTATAACCTCGGCGTCAAGAACTCAGGCGAGTGGGATCCCCGTTCAAGCTTTTTGACGCGATAATCGTTTTTTTATATTACCAAACTAAATCGTTTATCGTACCCAATTATAATTAAAAAAGGGTAACGTCGTTCATCATTGAGTGGCTCACATCATTGAGCGGCTCACTTTCAATCACCACCACCACTTTACCTTCAACGCGGCTTTTTTTCCTACTAAAACAATGTCAAACCTTTTGCAAGAGTGTCGGATCAATTTAGCGATTACTGCTATTCGAAACAATCCGCGCATTAAAAAGTGAGCCGCTCAATGATGTGAGCCCGCAACACCCCCGCGGCGGAACGCTACCCAGGCATGCGCTGGCTCGGATTCTGGTTCGGCAGGCGTTTGGACGGGCGCCGCCATGTAGC
>PYST01000624.1:0-11530 GCA_003049485.1 Ophioceras dolichostomum
AAGAGGAGATTGTTGCGTTGGGCTAGACGTGGTTGTAGATAGCCTCTTGGGATCTCCGTTGGTGGCCGGTTGTGGGGGGGCCTGACTTAGCGCTTGATTTCCTGCGTCTTTTTGTTGATCGCGTATCCTCGGAGGGCGTACATCATGCGATCTTTGCCGAAATGGTGCTTGTCGTCGTGAGCAGTGGCTAAGATTTCCTGTAGCAGGGTGAGATCTTCTCCGTCGTCGGCTGCAGACGCGGCCGGCTGATCAGCCTTCTCCTGGTGTGGGTGCCTGGCTTTGGGTATGCACAGGGCCCTAGTCCCGTCTACCCTAACGTGGTAGAGTAATCCGTCGGTTAAGTCGAATGGGTGCCCGGGACGAGAAAAGGTTCCACTGCCCTCAGCGGGTGAGCCAGCAGGAAGGAGGTCCACGATGATTGCGGAGTATTTGGGGTCAGTCTTGTAGCCTTTCAGGAAGCGGGCACGCAAGTCGTCTGCCATACGGGCCTCGGCGAACGAGAAGAAGGCCTCATCGAGGACGACTTCGCCCTTGGGCCGCTCGGCTGGAGGTGGGTCGCCGATAGCCTTGAGGCGGGAGAGCGCGTCTGGCACGAAGTTGTCCTTGCCAGGGAGGTGGTGCACGCTCAGGTCGTATTGGGAAAGGTAGATCGATGCGTTGACAAGCATCAAGTTGTTGCGGTCCGTAGATGAGGTGCTAAGCGAGGTCTGCTCCACGATGCCCTTTGTGGCGGCATGATTGGTAAGCACGATAGTTGGGCCCTTACTGTTGTGCAGCGTGGTGCGCAAGCGCTTGACAGCCCAGACTAGGCAGGCTACCTCCTGCTCTGAGGGCCCGTAGCGGCTCTCAGCTTGCGATAGCAGACGGCTCAGGAACATGACGGGGAGCACTTGATTGGCTGGGATCTTCGAGCCAGGCTTCCAATGGTAGCCGTCCTTGAGGTGAAAGAGCATTGCACAAAAGCCTCGCTCAAGACAGCCATCTACTTGGAGGAACAGCTGTTTACTGGAGTCGAAATGGTACAGGATGCTTTCAGAAGAAATGGTGGCCTGTAGGGACTCAAAAGACAGGCGCTCCTGAGCGTGGGATCGAAGTCAGTGCGCTCACAGTACTGCGCGCGCTTTGAAGGGTTGTTGATGACTATTTCACCAGACTGACGTCCCTTGGCGAGGAGCTGCGTTTTTCGCTGCTGTAGCGGCTCTGCCACTTGGGCATAGTACGGGATTAGGTGTCGCAAAAAGCCCGTAGCGCCAAGGTAAACTTCCAGGGCTTTGAGCGTGCGGGGGAAAGCGAGCTTGCGGAAGGCCTCAACACGCTGAGCCGTATTGGTAATGCCGAGCGAGTTGACACGGAAGCCTAGGAGCTCCACGCTTGGGTATCCCAGGAAGGACTTTTTCGCTGAAATCTTGATGTTATTTTTGACGAAGAGAGCGAATACTTGCCTAAGGTGACGCACGTGGTCCTCACGGGTGTCGGAGTAGATGGTGATGTCGTCGATGAAGGCCCGGCAGAAGTCGCGGCAGCCGGCCAGAAGCCTGTCCATATACCGTTGGGAGTGTGCCGGGGAGTTTCTGAAGCCCATAAGAGCGACCTTGGAGCGCTCGAGGCCACGCGGGCTGATCAAGGTGAAGCGATCACGGTGCTCTGGGTAGACGCCAAATTGGTAGAAGAAGAAGGTCGCGTCGACTACCGTGATATACTTTTTACCTTGTAGCGACTGCAAGATTTCGGCCTGCAGGGGCAGGGGATAATTGTCTGGGACGGTAACCCTGTTGAGCATGCGCAAGTCGATGACCACGCGGCCCTTGGGCTTGCCATCCTTGAGACGCCAGACAACGAACACAGGCGCCGCGAAGGGACAAGGGCCGTCAACCAATTACATGCGCTCTTGGCGGTGGAGCTCATCGAAGGTCTCGTTGAGGATTTCCATGTCACGGGCGCTCAGGGGATACATGCGTGAGGCGATCTTGTAGTTCTGCCAGCCGTCTACGAGGTCCACGCGCATTGTTTTGTCACGTGGTATGTTGATGAGGGACTTGCTGCCTTCAGTGGCCCAGAGGCCGGGGTATTCGACTATGACAGCCTCGAGGCGCTTGACCCAACCCGGGTCGTGTGCGTAGATGTGAGCACCGTCAGGGGTGACGTGCTCAGGGAAGTCCGCCGGGATGCGTAACCCTAGTGTGGAGAGCTTTTCCGGGGTTGCGGGCGGCTGTGCTGGAGGGTCAGGGTCAACGGGCGAGTCTCTGGCATCTGGGGTCGGCGTCATAGTTACGTCGACGGACGGGATTTTGAGGGCCTTGTCCGTCTGTAAGGTGATGTTATAGACCTGATCTGACAAAGGGGTATCGGATAGGAAGCACGTGGTCGTGGCAGGGGCTGCCTGGGCCGTCAGCACCTGGGGTACGTCAGGCAGACGGCGGGCCAGGGAGTCCCTGCTCGAAAAGTGCACCGAAGTGTCTCCCTGTCGATTTCCGAGATAGGTCATAACCTCAGGCGTGAGGTCGAACTCGCTAGCAAAGTTGGGCACGGCGCTTGCGGAGGCGCCTGCGACGCCTGAAGCAGCGGCTAGGGCGGCTGTGCCAATGGTTACGGCCTTGGCTGCACCCTCCCACGTAGTGGTGAAGTACGTAGCCTCGGCTTCTGGCTCCTCCTGGGGCATGATTTCTCCGATATAGCCCAGGAAGGCGCCGCGTGGGATGACAACTGTACCCTTGGTCGTATTACAGGCTACCAGGGCGCGGGGGACCTTGGCGTCCACGGCGGCACTCAGCACAGACGCGTGCTGGCTGATGAAGAAAAAGGTGCGGCCAGTGGGGAGAGGCTTGTAATCGATTTTGATGTAGGCCTTCTGTCCTGGCAGCAAGACAGTTTGGGACGGCGTGGTTACCTTCCGCTTGACAGGTATGCCCTTCCGACGTACTTCGAAGGGCATGCAGAAGCCTTCAGCCTCGTCAATAGTAATGGTGTGCGTCTTATAGTCGATCAGCGCACCGTTCGGGTCGAGGAAGTCGACTGCGAGGAGCATCCGTGCGGGCATGTTCCTGACGACCCATCCCTGCTTCTTAACACGCAGGAGCGTGTCCCTGCCGTAGGCGTCCTGGCCTACGAGGTAGACCACGAACTCAGCCCACTTCTCCATGTCAGCTGCTCGGGAGCTGATCGTGCGAGCGGTGCCCCTGCGAGGCACGTATCGATGCTCGAGAGTCTTCATGAAGCCTTCGTCCACGTACGAGGTGCTCGCTTCATCGTCACCACAGATGTGCACTGGTGATGCCTCGGGTCCAGCCTTGGCCCATACCTTAAGGTAGGTGTGGCTGTTGATCGGATTCTCGAGCGTGCCTTCGTCACAGTCCTTGCAGTTGATAATGCGGTAAGGGCGTGAGGGGTCCTTGCGCTCAGGGCCGTTGGTGGCCTTCGGAGGGCGAACCCATGCCTTGTCACAGACGCGGACGTGAGTGAACAGCTGGTTGCGTGATGGGAAGACCTGATGGCAATGACCGCAGGTGCGTCGCTTGGGGTCTGTGGACGCTAGGTTGGCGGCACCTTGCGGCTTGAAGGGCTTGCACGCGTTGCGGTGAGCGCGCATAGCGGTCGGAGTAGGAAAGGTGGCCTGACACTTGTAACAGGTGAGGTGCCTGTCTAAGACCTCACACGCCTTTTCGGCCTCGGCGTCAACGGTATGATGGATGTCTTCGAAGCTGGAGTCGGAAGACGAGGCATCATCCGGGGAGTTGTCCGCCTCAGCGTCTGCGTGGTGAGGGCCGTCTTCGGACCCGTGCTCGGAGTCACTGTCGCTGTCATCGACATGGTGAACTCCTCCCTTGTATTTCTCGTTACGAGAGCTGTGGTCTCCTGACTTCTTGTCCTTGCCGCGGTCACGGCGGTCGTCTCGGCGATCGTCCCCTCGGCGGTCGTCGCCTCGGCGGTCGTCACGGCGGCGATCGTCACGGCGGCGGTCGTCACGGCGGCTGCTGGAGGCACCGGATGACTCGTAGAGTTTGCGAGCGGCCTGGACGAAAAGGTGCTCTCGTGACGTGATACGATTGATGAAGCCTGCGAAGGTCTCGTAGGGTTCAGGGGGGTCGAGGAGCTTCATGATCTCTAAGTCCAGCTGATCGTAGGACTTGCGGCAGACAGAATGCCAGTTGGTGTTTTCGTCACCGAGGACGCCAGAGTATTTCGCATAGCGCTGACAGCGCTGGAAGAACTGAAGTACGGCGCCCTTGTTGCGGTGGACGTCGTAAAGGTCGCACTTGGCCGAGACCCATTTGGCGTTGGCAGTGGCTGGGTCCATGGCGAAGCGCCTCTGCAGCCTCTCGAGGATGCCTTTAAGCGGCTGGCTCATCAAGCTGCGGCGCGTATACTGGTCCATCTCGTGGTGGTACCACTGGAGGGCGTCACCCTGGAGCAGGGTCGGGAAGAGTGTTTTCAGCTCGCGCTCTGCGGCCGTGCGTACTTCCGGCACGTCCATGAAGCTCTCGAGGCGATTGATGAACGAGTAGACGTCCGTGAATATGATATCAGAGCCAGACGTAACAGCGCCTTCGTCACGCTTGTCCCTGGCGCTAGGGTTGAAAACGCCGACTCTGTCCTTAGTGAGCTTCATCGAGTACGGCGCAGTACCGTCTGGGTCTCGGGCAGGGCCAGTCCCAGAGGCAGGGCCCTGGCCCACGGGGCGCTGACCTCCAGGGGGTGCGCCACCAAAGGGGGCACCGCTAGGGGGAGCACCGTCAGGGGGAGGTCGGCTGCCTCGCGGAGGGTAGTGATGCGAGTGCTGCGTGTGGGGGGCCGAGTAGTGCGCCTCAGGGCGCCAGTCGTTGTTGACATTGGGGACGTAGGCCGGCGAGTGGTAGGGGTCGAGGTCAGGCCGCTGAAAATAGGGCACAGGGCCGGGTAGGGCGGGGCTGGCTGGGGCAGGGCCTCCTCGAGCAAGGCCTGCCAGAGGAGCCTTCTCGGGGGAACACTCCATAGTCCTCTCTCGGCCGTTGAAGTCGACGTAGTCGTAGACATACGTCTGGCGTTTGCGACGGCCTTCCCGCAGCATGGGGTTGGCCTGCATGTAGCCTGGCTGGTANGGGGCGGGGCTGGCTGGGACAGGGCCTCCTGGAGCAAGGCCTGCCAGAGGAGCCTTCTCGGGGCATAGTCCTCTCTCGGCCGTTGAAGTCGACGTAGTCGTAGACATACGTCTGGCGTTTGCGACGGCCTTCCCGCAGCATGGGGTTGGCCTGCATGTAGCCTGGCTGGTAGGGCTCCAGAGGACGGCTGGAGCGAGGGGGTCCTGTGGCAGCGGCAGGCTCAGGACGAGCCATGACCGGGTCGGCTGGGCCAGGGTCAGGGCGTGGCACCTCTTGCACTGAGGGCGGTCGGCGAAGGGCTTCTACTTCTGCCTCGAGTTCTCGAATTCGGGCATCCTTAGCGGCCACTTCCAGCTGGGCAGCCGAGGGGGGTCGCTGCAGGGGTTGTATAGACTCGGGCGGGCCAGGCGGCTGAAGGTGCAGGGGCAATAGGGAATCCCTCTGTTGAGGCAATAGAGAGTCCCGCTGCTAAGGCAAATAGAGTTGATAAGGGTCCAGGAATTCTCGGGGTCGCACTTGCTGGGGACCTGCACCATCTCCTCGGAGGTATCGCTCTTCAGCGACGTCTTCGATGGGAAGACTAGGACGAGGCATATTGCGGCTGCCCGCGATAACAGCGGCGACGTCGTCGGTAAAATGCGCCATATCTCGCAACCGCTTTTCCTGAGCGGTGCCCACGCTGTAGCGTACTTGCGGAGCTGCAGGGCGTGCTTGCGATGCGGAGGGGCGTCCTGCAGCCTGAGACTGTTCGAAGCTTATCATTTTCGCTATCAGCCGCTCACCGATCTGGTCAGCAATCTGTTCCGTCTGAATCTTAAGGTGCTCGTCCGCATTGGCTAGCTGATCTTGCATCTGCCTGACTACATCGGTCAGGGTAGATTGGCTGGCCTGGGTAGTCATGATCATGTCCTTGAAGTAGCGCATTTGTGAACCAGAGGCACGGTTGTGGTTGGGGGGACGCTGCCGTCGGCTGTCACGCTCGTCGTTCCCCAGGCATTCGGTGACCGTGCGAGAGTCACGCTCTTGTCGGCCTGGGTGAGAGGCGGTGGGTTCCTCGTCACTCTTCGGGTCGGGCTCATCGTCTTCATCGTCGAAGGAGTTGTTGGTGACGTTGCCGGGGAATTCTCCCGGCACAGGCGCAGGTGCAGGTGCAGATGCAGACGCCTTGTCTTTCTTCTTTTTGCCGGAGCGAGGAGTGGTGAGCTTGGACAGGTCGATGACGGACGATATTTCGGGTTGTTTACCGGCCGCCTTGTCCGAAGACGGCGGGGGTGGAAGACCCATAGTGGTCTTCTTGGGAGGCTGAGACTCCCGGACCATGGGTGATGCCTGCGGTCTGTTAAGTGACTTTACAGGCCGAGAGGGGTGACTGCGGTCACGCCTCTGGTAATAACAGAGCTCAAGGGTAGTGAATGATAGAGGGGGTGATGCGTTGCCGCGTGACAGACAAGGTAGGGGCTCAGCTGCTCGCAACTGGGCTGGTGGAGCTGAGGGGCTCCTTCGTCTCGACTGCGCAAGCAGGATCAGAGGTGTGAATACGAGATCTTGACCGTGGCCCGACAACTGGGTACGGAACCGCGTTCGCGATCGCGGGGTGTCTCTTGGAGAGCTTCGTAGACGCGTCCAGGCAACTGCGACCGAGGCGCGGCGTAGAAGCTGCTCAGTCGAGGCAGTAAACAGTCCAGACAACGTCTGCGCGACAGGTCCAGGCGAACTGGGACTGAGACACGCGCGCAGAAGGTGTCTATTTCGGACGGGGTGGTTGTGAAGGTAGGAGGGTCTCCAACTTACCACGCTGGCTGCGCGCCTTCGTCGCGCACGCTCTGGCAAGAGGGAGATGGTGGTAATCGGCTTGAAAGGCGAGTTACCGGTTGGGAAAAGGGTGGTCTCTTACAGTTTTGAGTTGCTACCATTTAATACAGGGCACTAGGGGCACGTATAAAATGGTAGAGAAGAGGATGTATTCCTAAGAGATCTCTGTCACAGAGGTGCGGGGCGGGGCCTCCAATTTGAAGAGAGGCCCTGAGAGCCTCACGTGACCGACGGTCACCTTCTCAATTTGGGAGGGGGCCTTTGAGTCAGTCAATTGAGTGCACGGGCCCTCTCTGACTTCAGGTCCTTCCCGCATCAGCAGCAGCAGAGGACCGCCATGCGAAGAAGAAAGACAGTGACAACAAGGCTGAGAGGACTGGAAGCAAGAAAAAGAGGCCTACTCGCCACAAGTAAGCCTCGGGCACCGTCTTTACGATACCCGAGCTTGGAGGGGGGTAGTGTAGCGGCCGTGACGGGCCTCAAGACTGAACGGCCCCACTAGCAGCGCCGGTGCACGTGCATCGCTCACGTGACCAAGGATACGTACCGTCACGTGACTAGACCCCGCACTGCATGACGTTTTCTTTGACCTTGATGTGCCTAGTGCTTTGCACCGACTCTTCTCTTTCTCTCTCCATAGAAGAGTCTTCGTTCTAGAGCATCAATACGATGGCTGTTGAAGCCTGCGTTCCGTGATCGTGACAGGTGCCACCGTCGAGCGTGTTTTCAGGGAGCGGGATGACGTGGCTAGAAGAAGGCGCAGACGACGGGGAGACGCTGCTAAGTCTAGTTGATGAGTAGCTAGGCTGGGGGGTGGGATTGCGATACTGAGTGAACCGCTGACTGCTAGAGGGCAGGCCGTTGTAGCACTGGCTGCTGCCGTAGCCGCGGTCGGCACCGTTGCCGAAGTAGCCCGGAGGAGGGTATTGGGTCTGGCCCGCGAAGCCGCCACGGTAGGCGGGTTGGCAGCCACTGCGAGGGTGGTGTGACGGTCGCTGTCTGCTTGCCTTCACCGCCTTCCGGCAGAACCCCCTATTTTGGGCCAGGTTGGAAGCTTCTCTTCCAGACCTTCCCTTCTTTCCCTCTTCATAGTAGAATCTTCGTCAATTGCATCACCACATTGGCTTCCCAGCCTCTCGGCGTCCCTGATCGTGACAGGTGGTAGCCGCCTTGGGTGGCTGGCTGAGCGCCGCCAGCACCGGTCTGCGACTGGGCACCGGGAGTGCCGAACTTCTGGTCAGCGGTCTTCTTCTTGGTGCAAAGGCTGATTGAGTGGCCCGGCTCCTTGCAGTAAAAGCACAGGCCTTTTCGCGGCATTCCTCTGTCGTGGGGCGGCGGGTACCAGCGGCGTCAAGGACCATGGCATCAGGGTCGCGTTGCTGCTGGTTGTTGCTGTTCGCTTGTAGGAAGGATTCGCTGGGGAATGGTTCTGGGTCTGACCAGAGCGGCTGTTCAAAAGGCTGCGCTGCGTATCGATGTGCGATTGACGGCGTAGGTTATCATCAATATCACGCAGTAGGGTGCACCATGCATGGTAGTCAGAATCGTCAGGTAGTTTGGTGGCCATGCGGACCACGGCGCTGATGTCATCTGAGACCTTGAGCCGGAGGGCATCCAGCTTCTGCTCGTTGGTCTTTTTGCACCGGCGGGCGAGGTTTTCGAACTCGGCAAAGAACGAAGCGAAGGGAAGCTTATGCTGCTTGAGCTTGTCGAAAGAGATCTTGGCCTTTTGGCTGAGGTTGAGGACCACATACTGCTTGTTCATCGCAGACCAAAGTTGGTCAACGTGGCCCATGGCCAGTTCCCCTTTTCTTTGTACTTATCAGTGATGATCTTGTCAAAATCTTCTCGGTACTGCTCCTGGGCAGAACCGGAGAGCAGTCCCGCGATATGAGCAAGCTGTTTCCAGTCTGTATCAAAATGTTCGGCATCGACAGAGTGAATCAGAACGACGCGGGAGCGGAAGTTCTCGTAGGCAATCTGAGCTTTCTCGACACCGCCCTCGCCTGTGAACGGCTCAGGATCATTGATGGTGCGGCGGGGGAGGGAGCGGCTCGTGGAGGGCACGCTACCATCAGTGGTCTGGGGAAGGCGGGAAATCATGTCTTTGGCCTCTTGGTAGCGGGTGGTCATGGAGTACACCTGGTGATGAAGATCGTCGGCAGCAGTCAAAGCCGAGCCAAGCTCCGCACGGGCCATGTCGAGTTCCTGCTGAAGCGCTTGATTGGTAGTGTGGAAATGATCAATGCCTTCGTTGATTGTAAGGAGCAGAGTTGCAAGCTGCTCCGCCTTGTCGTCTCCGACAGAGGCATGGCAGCTCTTCAGGAGATTAGTGCAATCGCGGCCAAGGCCGGCCTTGCGAAGGACATTGGCGACAGCGGGTGCGTTTAATAGAAGGTCGGCTGCTTGCTCGCCGAAGAGGCGCTTCTGCGTCTCATTGTGAGTAGTCATGGTGATCGGGGTCTGCCTGAGTTCTGACGGAATTGCAGGATTGGGATTTTTTTTTTGTGTGACGGGTTGTGCGCGTGAGCGCAGGGCAGGGCTGTCGCGTTTCTAGGGAAGCGGACTCGGAGAATCTGAATCTGGGTAGACCGGAATCGGAATCGGAATCGGGGTCAGAGGGTATTCAGGCGACAGCAGTGCCCAAAAAGTAGATGCAGCTTACTGTCACGGCGCAACGTATGGCTTGATATTGACTTCTAAAGCAGCATGAAAGAGAACAGAATCTAATGAGAGAATCGCCTCTGGAGACGCGATGCTAAGTGCGGGGCATGGGCGGTCACGTGACATATAAAGTACACAGGGAGGAGGGGCCAGGCCCGTGACAGGTCTCGTCGTCGGTTGGCTTCTGCTTGAGGATCCTTGTTGGTGCATGCCTTATCACGGCCTCTGCCGCGGCGGAATCTGTGCGTGACTATGGTAATGACGCGCTTGGGGAATAGCTTAGCCGTTGACGTTGATGGTGATGAGGCAGGGAGGCGGTCGTGCCGTCGGCCGCGCTCCCAGTGGCCAAAGAGGGACCCTTCTCCCAGAAATGTGGCGCCTGGGGGCTGTGCATATTAGAAGAATGGTCATCCGCGGCCCCCTCTCCATGGTCGTTCGGCACCATCCGTGGCGTACCGTTGTCAGGTTCTTGTGGTTTCAGTGGACGACCGCGTACAGTCGCTGGTGGATAAGCACGAGGTGCTGCGCTCCCGGCCGCCCTTGGCTTGGGGATGAGGCTATCCCGAGGCGGGGGGAGGGCCAAGGCCAGTGGCAGAGGATTTGTATCCACCACGGGCGTTCGAGGAGTCGAGCTGCATCGCTGCTCGCTCGGCGATTCGGTGATTGCCGCGGATTCTGTGGATGTCGCATGGCTCAACCTCCTCCAGTTTGCGGATGATGGTGACGAAGAGGAGGAAGGCGAAGACGAGGACCAGGAGGGCGTGTCCACCACCCCCTCGCATGGTACTCTTGTCCTGAAGTGCCTCTTTCCAATACTTGCGACCTCCTCCTCCGGGACGTCGTCCAGCGGAACGTTGTCAGAACTTGGGTCGCGTGTCGCTGGACGCTGCGGATCGGCGGGGATGCTCCAGAAAAGCTGGTCCAGCAGTCGAACTTTCATGTCGTAGTTATCCCTCTGGCGCATGTAGAAGGACCTCAAGTGAAGATAGCTGTCCAGCTGGGACTGCGTGATACAGTAGAAGCGATCTGGAGTAGGCATGGCGGCGGCGATACTTCGTGCGATTTTCCCTCGATTCTCCGGGAGGTTTGTTGCGAACCGGACAGGGTTCACGAATAGAAAGGGGACGCAAGGAAAGCGAGAGGCAGAGACTTCGATGTCCGGACTGTGAGTGTCGCCAAAAGCAGATGACTCTCGTCTTGTCAGGGAGCAATGTGGGATGACATGGTCGTGCTGGTAGTCGCGAGGGAAGCTTATCAACACGCGCAAGTAGGTACCTAAGGCACCTAAGGTAGCTAATTGGTAGGGAGGTTGCAAACAGTCATCCGACACGGGGCGCTGGTGGTAAACTGGGACATCCATCAATGTTTATTTGTTTTGGCGGCCGCAACGATGATGAATCAGGTAGCCAACCACCTACCGAACCTGGTTGTCTATACGGGCTTACATTTTATGTTTGTCGGCTGGCTGGCTGGGCCTTGAAATAAGCTCGTTGGGACCAGATCCTAACATCCTCCCGACGATTCGGAAGGGACCAGGCCTGCAGAGTTATCCACTGACGACATTGTGGAAAGCTCCATGTCGGTTCTGTGGCTCTGTCATTACTGCTGGTTGTTTCCCTACACCGTGGCGTTGGGTCTCGACTTTTGTTATCTGCCCACCTAGATATTCGGGCCGCAGAGCTTGCATAGATAGGTAGGTAAGCTAGTCTGGGCGATGGTTTGAGTATTTGTGATGTCGCTGATGGATGGAGAAGTAACTGATAATAATGCTTCTGGCACGCTGCAGCTCCATATCTTTACTTGTCGAGTCTGTTCTGTATGATGGAAAGGGTGAGCAGTCTGTTACACGGATCTCTCGAATCGGAAAGTGTTATAATGTCAGAAGATTCTACAAGCTCGTGACAAACCGGCCACCCATTGACATCCCCCCCAAAACACACCTATTTCCTTAACAAACACCAATTTGAACTCCCAATCGC
>PYST01000625.1:0-11520 GCA_003049485.1 Ophioceras dolichostomum
GTGGCAGGGGCAACGGCCACGGGCGCGTTGCGGCGGGCGGCGGTGGCGACATGGGGGTAATCGAGGCATCTCTGCTGGTCTTCCGAGTGCAAACCGGTGACGCGCCAGCCTGCCAGGATGTTCTGGATACTCAAGCCCCTCGGCCTGACTTTGGCGTAGCACTCGAGGAACTTGAGCTTGCTCACAGGGGCCGAGTTGGTCAGGGCGGCCAGGTCGCCCAAGTATCGACGGTAGGCGGCTTTGAGGGGGGAGAAACAGCCGCGATCCAGGGGCTGGGTGACGTGCGAGGAGTGGGCCGGCAAAAAAAGGACGTAGATGTTGTTGAGGAAGCATTGGATTATGAAGTCGTCGGTGCAGTGCGATCCATGCCCATCCACAACCAACAGCCGTGCGTCGGAGGGATCCTGGGGCTCAGTTTCCGGAATGAAAATCTTTTCGAGCCACTCTAGGCCCATTGCGTTCGAGGTCCAGCCTTGTCGGAATAGGTGCACTTCCAGATAGGGTGGTCGGCCAGAATCTGGTCAGAAACCCACTGGTCCTGGATGGTGCGGGCCTTGAAAAAAATCAGGGGGTTTAGGAGCCTTCTGCTGCCCAAAATACACTCGACTACCGTCGTCCAGGTCCTATTCTCGTTGCTCTTGATGCCTACCGACCTGGGGCTGACTGCGGCCGAGTCCACGACGAGCCCATCCGCCCCCTTTCCTTCCATGAAGCCAACCTCGTCGGCATTGTAGCGATTTTCCGGTTTGATCCAGTCCAGCTGATCGTAGGAATCAAAATGGGCGTTGACGTTGGCAGGAATAGCCGCATTGACCCGGGAATACTCGATCCGGCGCCCCTTTTTGGTCTTTAAGGCCGGTTGGCGGCTGACGAACTGGCGCACCCAGTCCTGGCCCAGGGGATGATCGTAACCGGCCAACTCCAGCAACGAAAGGGCGGCGAGACGGACTTGGCGACGCGTAAGAGCGTATCCGATGGACTCTTGCCGCAAAATCCAGGTGGTCAGCTCATCTTCCTGGGCTGTTGACAGTCGTTGCTGACTCTCGTGGGCCTTGGCGTGCGGTCGGACCTCGACGACGACGACGACGACGTGTTCACCAGCGACGGCGACGGCGCCCCGATCTCCTTATCGACCATCCCTGTTCTTGGGCTGCGACGAGTGCAGACCCCGCCGGCAGACGAGCCCGGGCTCGACCAAGATGCCACGCCGCGCCCAGGCCCGCTCTCGCGCCCGATCTCGCCCCCCGGCCGTGGTTTTCTTGGGATCGGATATACACCATGCGTCGGCGTCAGTGCAAGCGCAAACGCCAGCCGCGTGAGATCGAAGATGGCTCCCCTCAACCCTGCTACAACCCTGCCCTCGTCCGCCGCCAGCACGGCCAGCAGGGCCAGCGCGGCCAGCTCGACAACTTCCAGGTCATCGACAACAACGTCCAAGTCCCGTCAGTTTCGTCGCACCGCAGGAGCCAGCAGCCGACGATCTGCGAGCCCAGTCAAGGGCACGAACAGACTCGAAGGCCTCCGAAAGCCCGTTTCCTACGTCCGCCTCAGCCGCAGCACGATGCGCCAGCTACCCGACGACATCCTCCCACTCTACAAGGCGTTGCACAAAGTCTCGACACACGACAGTGTCGTGCCGCCTGAGGTCGCAGAAGCAGCGAAAAACGACATGGACTGGGAGTTCGAAGAGCGATTCATCAAGACGAAGATGAGGGCGCCGAGCGTCGAGGAAGTGGCGGAGCATGACACTGACACAGCAGACGCGGGGGCCGCAGCGGCAGCAGACATTGACGTGATGATGGCTGCGACAACCACGACGGAGAAAAGAGATGCGGAGACGCCAAAACGCGAGCTGGAGAAGTTGATGGACATCCTGGACAAAGCAGAAGAGTGCAGCAGCCTGGGTAGGTCTGAGGCCGCCTGGAACATTTTCGTTCATGGTCCATTGATGATGCTCGCGGCCGAGGATGACCCACATGGCGCTACTGTTCGGGTCGAGCCCATCACCCACGCGCAGATCTCGCCTCCATTCATGCCGCCCTGGCAGGTGGTGGAGAGTAAGGGTGAGGAGGGTGATGATGATGCCACCTCCGGAGCCGCTGCAGAAGCCAGCAACGCCGCCTCAGACGACCACCACCGGACCGGCCACCGCCGCCGCCTCCTCCTCCGCGCCCATCGCCGTCGCATCCCCCAAGATGGTTGACTTCGCCCTCGTGCTCAAGCCGGTCAAGGACTCGCCCCTCTCGCAAGCTATCTACAACCACGTGGAGATCCGGAGCAGAGGGGACGCCTCCCGACAGACGGCGGTCAACCAGAGCACGTACGAGCCTCTGCGACGGCGGCCGATCACCGTCGCGGTCGAGACGAAGCTTGAGGACGGGAAGATAGAGGAGGGGAGGGTGCAGCTCGCTGTCTGGACTGCTGCCTGGCACGTCCGGTATGAGGAACTCATCAGAGGAAGCCAGAAGGGGATCGGTGGCAGTGCCAGTGCCAGTGGCAGCAGCGGTGGTGGTGGCGGTGGCGGTGACCCAGGCCCTGGTACGGGTCTGGATAACACCGCCACTGCCACCATCATTGTGACGCTGCCGCTGATTCTGATCCATGGCGATGTGTGGGACGTGTACTTCGCGTGCGACCGCGGGGACAAGATCGAGATCTACGAGCATCTGCAGCTGGGGGCGACCACGAGTCTGATCGGATGCTATTCGATTCTAGAGGGGCTGAGGGCGCTTGGGTTGATGGAACGTTCCAGGAGTGGATTCATCGTGTATTTGGCGTTTAGGCTGTTTGGAGGGATCAACTTGGAAGGACTGGGTAAATGGATAGATCGATACCTTCTGGATGGGCAAAGGCGTCCCGTTGTTCGTTTTTTTGGGTAGCGTGGTGTTGTTGGTCAATGGTTTCATCCACCACCACATTATCACTCGTCAGATTTTTTTTTGTTAATCTTACCATCTCTTTTCCAGCCTACCAGTTATAGCCCCGGCTAACACAGGCCCCCCGGACACACCGGCCCCCAGCGCAGGCCCGCCCTCTCGGGCTCCGGATCCAACTCCCGGGACATCGACACCGCTTCGACTTCCGATCCCGTAGCACAAGGCTCCTCGGGTTGGAATCTCGCCATTTTTTTTGCTGCTTGGGTATATCGCAGAAGACCGTGGCAAGAAGGCAACCATGCATCCAGAACACGTCTTGTCTCCCCCGTTAATTAGAACGAAGGCATTGGTAGATTCACTGGATAGTGTCGCAGTGTCGAAATCCCAGCGGTGACCGGCGACCCCGACAGTGGGAAGGAACTCAGGTCGTCGTCGTCGTAGACCACCCGCGGGAGCGATCGTTGGTGTTGAGGTTCGCCTGCGATCGAAGCTCACGGACATCAGCCGGCTTCAACAACAGCTTGGGGACGGGAACCTTACCACCACAGTGCGTACGTGGTCGTTTGGTAGGAAGTTCTCTGAAGTGGACTCTTGTCCGCTACCTTCCCGGACAGAGCAGGCTGACTAGCGCCGCGATCTCCCCTCTTTCTCTCTTGCCATAACGGTTTACGTGCCTCCTTTCAATCATCACTCGCCGGGCTTCAGCGAGCAGGCTAGTGCCGCCGCACGAAGTCGATCTAACTAAGCCGAGTCAGAGTAGCTGGGTGCCTATATTGCCTAGATCTTTCTCTTTCACGCCGACCAGCTGACGCCAGCAAGAGCCTGTGTTGCAAGTGAGCCCTGCACGCATTTAGCCTTCTGACTCCTCCATGGCGCCCCGCTGCATGCCTTGTTAGACTTGGCCAGGTCCTCGTGCCCATATCGAAAATGAAGCTGCCGTTTTCGTCGATGCTAGACACCATGTGATCTACCTCGTGCACGACCGGTTTTCTGCTGCGGCACCGGTGGCTGCTACATGGGCGTTGCTGGATGGGTTGCTGTCTCAAACAGACCGTCGTCTGCAATGACCCTCGCCAGCATCACCTCCCCGACCAGATTTGGCATGTAAATCTTCTTCCCGGTGAACTTCAGCCCGTCCATGCATTGACAAACAGCAGCTGCCTAGCCGCCTATCGTCCGGCGTGACCGTCTCTAGCAACAGCCACACCCGTCTCTAGCAAAAGCCACACCCGCCAATACACAGCCCGCACCATCGAGCGCACCGAATACAGGGCTTGCTTGTGCGAAGCGGGGTAGAGAGAGAGAGAGAGAGAGAGAGAGAGAGAGAGAGAGAGAGAGAGAGAGAGAGAGAGAGAGAGAGAGAGAGAGAGAGAGANGAGAGAGAGAGAGAGAGAGAGAGAGAGAGAGAGAGAGAGAGAGAGAGAGAGAGAGAGAGGCTTGTTCAAGGACCTGGCGGAATCGCTGAACGAGACGGAGATCGCACTGGGCACGCCATCCCGCGTTACCTCCGGAGTCAGTCAAACTGCGCAAACCCCAGAGCTTGGGAACCAACGGCGGTGGCGGCGGCAACCGGAGGCTTTTTCCTGCGGTGGTCTGTCGTGGATGTGATGAGAAATGGTCGGGCACCCATAACGACACGACCCTCGCCCGTCCTCCCGCCCATCCCACCATTTCCGACACGGCTACACGTCGCTCTGATAAGTTCACACAAAAGAGGGGGCAGGAAGCAGGCTTAGGTAGACAGACAGTTACCCTTGTACTAATATTAGAGCGCTTGATGGCGTTATATATATCGATCTTGGATACTACCTGCAGACGGATCGCAGACCCACCAACTTCACTGGAGAGACGGGACGTTGCTAAATTGGGGCGGGCGAGGGGAAGCGGAACTTGCCATTTGGGGGGCCACTTGGACAGTCGCCGCCGTGGTCCTCATCCTTTTCCCGAGTATGCCAGTCCCTGTCCTAACACTCCAGGCCATTTTCATCCCGGGAGTGCGACATTCTGTCGATAGCAGCTCTGGTTGTTGCCTTGCGTCATTGGCATCCAGGAAACAGACGATACTACACGAATCTAGCCATATAATATGCCAACCTAGCAACAAAACCAGGCAGTGGTTGCCTTTTAACCTTGTTTGGCAAAGCAGTTACTAGGTACCTAGGTAGGTACTTGAAAAGTGGCAGGGTTCCGGCGGTTGAGGCCCGAGCCCATTTCCCACTCACCATCGCACAATGTCAAAATCCTCGCTTGCCACGAAGATCTTTGTTCCCCAAAGCCAGCCAAAGAACAAACGACTGCAGCTCGAATGGCACAAGGTAAACCCGTCCCGCACAAGCCGATAGAATGAAACAAAGTGCTTCCATCCGGCCGACCGACAGCGAGACTTCTCCCGAGGGTGGGGCGATTTATGGGTCGAGACTGCAGGCATCGCGTGTTGCCCACCCCCAAATACCCCAGAGCTGACTTCCTGTCCGGGGTCATCCGGGGTAGCTCGGCATCAGCCCCTCCTCGCAAGACAGCTTGAAAACGCCGTCGGTGGCCCCATCGCGACTTCTCCTTCTCTCTCCCTCGCACAACAAACACTTCCAACGCCACCGCAGCTGCAAGATACCTGCAGCACCTTCACTTGCTTTTTCTTTAATCCACCAGTCAGCAACGTCGCGATGCTTTCAAGGCCAGCAACCGCCCGTCTGACGACAGCTGCGTCCTCAGCAGTAGCATCATCAACATCACGCATCTCCCTTGATGCACCGCACATCATTCCTGCGGCCGTGATCGCCGCGTCTGCGACGGGCGCGAGGCAATCTCGGGCCGCAACGCGATCTGTCCATTCCTCCTCGTCCTCCTCTTCCACCCGGGAACGTCCCCGATCCCCAGTGCGTCGGCCATGGGCTTCCCGTCGGTCAGCGGGCATCGCTTGGAAGTCGGCTTCGACTCACGCGCCTTCTGGAGCTCCTCCTGGTGCCTCCTTTTCTCCAGCGCACGTCAACTTCGGACGCCCTGGCACGGCGACGACGGCAGCGGCGACGACGAGGGCCACCATGCTGCCTACACAGCTGACCAACCGTTTGTCCCATCCACTGCCTGACCTCTGGCAACCTCCTCTCAACTCCGTACACATACCTCGCCACATCGCCGAAATGTCAATATCTGTCCCCAATGCCGAGACCCAGGAGAAGTATCCGATTGGCGACAGTCTATCCGTCAAGTGAGTACTCACCCGTTTTGTCCAGAGTATGCTGACGTCACGGTCGTCACCGTGATCGCCCGATCAAACATCTTGTCCCCTTTCCGACTCCGTTCTCGCCTTGAGATACTAACAGCGAGTTTTGTGTCCTCGGCCCACAGCTTCTACTGCAACCGATATCTCTTCAATGTGGTGGCGACCTTGGCACCGTACTTCCTATCGGCGGCTGGTCTGCATGGCGACCTGTCATTCGCCTCCTTCGAGAACTGGGTCACCACCTCGAATCCGTCACGGGCCATCATGTACAACGGACATGTGGCGCTGTGCCTCACACCCAAGGATGTCGGATCGATCCGCGCAGACGAGCTCCCCAGTGCGACGGCCGGTAACGGGTCGAGCGCGTCCTTGCAGGGATCCATCAGCGACGGAACCATGTCCATCCTTCGACAGGGCCTCGGGCAGCTGAACAACCCCCCGACCAAGACATCTCGCTGGGCTGTCTTCTACGACCACGTCTCCCTCCTGGGGCTCAAGGCCGCGGAGGTCGGGCAGAGCAGCAGCTCGCCTCTTGAGTACGTCCTCGTGCAGGAGCTTGAGAAGTCGACCGAGGAGCGATGGGTGGAGACGGACGAGAACCACGTCGCCACGCTGCTGCGGATGGTTATCGACAGTTGCCTAGCACTAGAGGTAAGCTTGCAGAGACTTTGGTCTCTTTTCCCCCTCCAAACATTCTGTTTCGAGCTTCCTTTGCTTTCCTCGCATTGCTGACTGCCAAACTACAGAGAATCCCACCGACTCGAGGTCCCACGCTGTAACGGATGTCTCGCGCGTCAAACGCAGCTCCCAATAGCCCTTGTAAGCCCGAACTCAAAGAACTGTAACTGGCAACATCGGCATCTGTACTGTGGTCATTTGGTTATGTTCAAGTTGGGATTTTAGCTAGCGGTTTTATGTACCAAATACAGTTCCACGTCAAAGAGCAAGCATGAACACAGCCCGAGACGATCATTTATTGCAGCTCTTCTTCGAGCACACCGTGTTCTCGTGGATGTACCTGATCTGCCCGTTCTCCACCCTCATCAAGTTGTTCGTCTGCGTGCCCGGGTCTCGCGGCAAGAACTTGTCCAGGAAGGGGAAGTTGTGGAAGATGTCGACGGCGCCGAGCTCCTCGTCGATCGTGTAGCGCTTGTTGGTGACCTTGAACGGGGGCGGGAATGTGAGCTTGCAGTTACCCGTCAGGTAAGATCCGCCTTCGAGCCGTGCGCACCCGCTCGCGAAGGGCGGCTTGACCGCAGAGTCGCCCCAGGCGTCGATGTAGGCGTCGCCCGCGGCCTTGATGACCTCGCGCTTGTCCCGCTTCGCCTCGGGGATGGGATCCCACTTCTCCTGGTTGTTGTAGCGCAGGCTCCCCGCAGCGTTGAAGAGCCAGTCGCCGTCGTCGCACACCACAGACTCGATCTTGGTGATCTTCACGTCAGGGTTGAACGCGAGTCTCGTGCCGATCACGTACGCGTGCTTGGTGGTCGCGACGATCTCGGTATAGGAGGCGCACTCGGTCGTGTCATAGATGCTCCTGTTAAAGTCGATCTTGATGGGTTGCGAGAGCACTCCCTTCGAGATGTCCATGGCGACGTCGTTCTCTTGGTAGGCGACGGTGCCCTCGGCCAGGGAGGAGATGGTAGTCTTGCCCGCCGAGACGGCCTCCAGGTAGCTGGCGGTGGCGGCCTTGAGAGCATCTCGTGTGCAGGCGCCCGAGGTCTGCCAGACAAGACCGAGGCTCAGGCCGAGGCCCGCCAGGACAAGGTGGGATGTAATCATGATCGCGACCAGCCAGTGCACGCAGCCAACAGAGACGAAGGATAGGGGCTATCTGGCTGCTTGCTCCGTGGCCACGCCGCACATGGGCCCGTTCTCCGTATTTGTGAACACGAAGGGGCCAAGACATTGCGTGAGCAGAGAGAGCTGGCAGGGTGCTGGACCGATGCCGTCGCGTCGCCACCGAGGGGTGTTCGGGCAATTCGATCCCGGCTCAAATGAGATTGATTGCGTTCCCGAGAGGTCTTGCGCAAGCAGCTTCTCTCTCCCCGCTGCGGAGGCGGACCGCCGACCTCGGGAGATTTAGCCGCGATGTCAGGGGCTGCGGCACTTGCATTCAAGGTTGTGGCATGGAAGCTTATTTCGCATTGGCAATTGCCGCGCTCTTGGTCTAATTGTATCTACATGGCGTGGAGGATATCGGAGAGGGAATGTCAGTGTTCTTCCACCTATGGTTATACTAAATATGTTGTGGGGGTGTCGCTGGCGAGGTACTTTGCGAGGATGGGAGCTCGCGCACACCTTCGCTTGCCGTGCTCCCTGGCACGATGGCATCTATCGGTGAGTAGAGGTTACTGAAAAGTTTGTGCGGGGAAAGTCGGCGCGTTTCAAACATGAGAACTGCACGCGGTTTTCTAAAGCTTCTCTAGTACAACCGGGTGCTTTGGATGGAGCACTTCGGCATCACGAGTCTACGATTTCACATGAGTGAACACCAGGGCACAGGGCATCAGCCTGCTGTAGTGACACGGACGGGGGTTTCTGTGCCATAACACATGGACATCTCGATCCCTTCTGAGACTTAGGCCAGGGTCCAGCACACGTCAGGGCAGACAGAGTGAGACGGTGGAGCTGTGTCCAGATGCATTCTGTGAGGTAATGACAGGGTATCTTATATATCTTATATACGTAACTAGATGGTTCGTTTATTTACAGAAAGAAATCGTCCCCAAAAACCGACAGGGCCACCTCCTTGGCCACTATTCCTTGGCATACTGTCACTAGAATCCGAAAGTCGGCAGAGAAAAGAAAGTTTGCCGAGTCTATCTATTCCAAGTCTCCCTCTCCCTGCTCACCGCATTGCGATACCGATCTCCTTCCCAAGTGCACCTCGAGTTGATGCTCGAAAGGTACCAATAGGCGCTGCTGGCTTCTGGGGTTGCCGTTCTGGGACGGCTACGGCGGAGCTTCGCAGACAGCTTGGTGCGAGGTCTAGATCCCGCCCTCACAATAGCAGAATGCTAGCGAATATGACGGCCATCAGAGAGACCATGGCACCGGCATGCTTGGCGGCTGCATCACCGGTCTTATCGGAGCCAGACGAGGCGGCACCAGACGAGGCGGCACCTGACGAAGCGGCAGCATTGCCAGTGGTGGCTGCGAGTTGAAGTAATAGATTCCATTAGAATTTGAGCCATAAACAGAGAGTGGATAGATCAGAGAGAGACTTAACAAAAAATAGAACTTACACTTGAGGGAAGCGCAGATGTCGGTGAGAGTGGTGTTGCTCTGCAGAGTCGCGAGTTTCTCGGCGGCCTTGGAAACCTTGGCCTGGAAGTTGGAGATCTTGGTGGTGTCGCCGTCGAACTTGGACTGCAGCTTAGTGGTGTTGGCAGCTGTGTCGATATCCTTCTGCAGGGAGCGCATGGCGGCACAGGTGGCCTGGGTCTCAAGGTTGGAGCAGAAGGCCGCGAGGGTGGTGTTGCTCTGCAGGGCGGCCAGCTTATCGGCGTTGGCTGCCACCTTGGTCTTGATGGCGTCGGCCTTGGTGGTGTTGCCATCAGTCTTCGACGCCAGGCGCGTCTCGTTCGCGACCAGAGCGGCCTGGCTCTCCAACTTGAACATCTGGGCGCACGACTGCACGGCGTCCTCTACGGAGGCGATGGCAGCGCAGGCCTCTATCAGCGTGGTGTTGCTCTGCAACGTGGTAAGCTGCGTCGCGGCCTCACTGGCTTTGGCCTTGATGGCCTCGATCTTGGTAGTGTTGCCGTCAGTCTTAGAAGCCAGGTGGGTCTCGTTCGCGGCCAGCTCGGTCAGCTTCGTCAGCTTGGCGATCTGCTTGCACTGGGCTTTGGTCGAGTTACTACCGTTACCCTTGGCTATGGCGACACCGGCCGCGGAGAGGACGAGGAGGCTGAGGCACTTCATGATAACGACGGAGAGGAGAAGGGACGACCCTGTCGTGGAAAAGAAAGAGAAGAAAGGAGAAATAGGCTTGAAGGTGAAAAATGGTGCGAAACCGGCCGCGTTGAGAATCGAAGTTCAGAAAAACGAAAGAGAGAAGGAGATGGAACTGACAAAAAACTAGAACGTTGTTGTTGTGCTAGAAATACTTGCTGTAGCAACTCTGCTTCGTACAATGATGTCAAGTTTATATAGAACGATAGGTCGCCAAGGCCGCGTCATCCTTCCCTTTGGATGGAGACGAATTGGGGACGAGAAGAACGACTACTCCAACGAAGCTCCAACGTGAGGGTTCTCCTGGTTTCAGAACACTGTACTGTTCAAAACAATCCGCAAAACGGAAAGCTCCATCGCGGTCGGTGGGTCTGCGTCAAATATGTCACGACAGGTGCCATCGCGCTCCATCAGCTTGTCGGACGAAGAAGCGCTTATTAGCGTCAAGATAGAACCAGAGATTGCTCGACATCAGAGGAAAACGACAGGTCCAACCGACTCTGGTCGCTGGGGCAGCGTGTCCAATAATGCGATAATTCTCGCCTTCTTGGGGTGGTGGGTTATCCTGCTCCAATTTGTGGTCCGCTGAGGATGTGAACGAAGATCCTCACATCACAGATCATCACAGCCAGCGATCGTGTTGGAAGAAGCATCGCCTCCAGTACGGAAGAGTCCACATAAGAGCAATTATATTCCGACCACGACCAGGAACATCTATCAGCCACATCGCTTCCCAGCTTTGATGCAAGCGACGCAAGCCGGGAACGCACGGTTCTGGTCAGCCGTCTGTCAATGCCAACTGATGCCGGTGGCGGCAAATGGAGCAGGGTCTATCCATCTTGGAAGCCCACGCAGGTGGTAGCATAGGTGGGAGCGATAACCCAAGGACGCGACGGATACTTCTGTGATCTACACAGTGACCCGATCATCAAAACGAGCGAATTCTAAAAATGCTCCTCTGTGAGACCACGGTGTGGACCAAGACGTTCGAAGCGCCCAGCCTTCTTTTTCTACGCATTTCGTTTTTACAGCCCAACTTACGACACGATGCACTCGTTGCCGTCGCAGAAGGCTTGTTGAAACGATGTTTGTTCGGTGGAGATTGGTGGGCACTCCACGGTCGTTGGTGGAGCATCGACACTCCAAGTCTTCTCTCCAGCAAAAAAATACAGAAGAGCGCACTCAAGCAAGCTTGATAAGGCTAAAAACCGGGCGAAAGTACTCTCGACGGCGAGGCATCGGGAAGACAAAAGGATTCTTATGCCCCCGCGTGTTTTGGCCTGATGGGTTCCAAGCGACTTCGTTGGTCGAGAGATGCGACAAAGAGATACAATGTTGATCGGTGGCGGGGGTACGATGCGTATAGCGCTCGATGGGGGTTTTCAATGTTGCCTTCAAAATCCTATTTGAAGCTGGTTACCACCCGGCATGCTGGCGGGAAAGCGTTGGGGTTATTTTACCAAA
>PYST01000626.1:0-11482 GCA_003049485.1 Ophioceras dolichostomum
CCCTTGCCTTTTGGGAATAGCTTCATCGTTTCATTGTACCTACTATAACAATAATCAGAATACTACCCTCTACAATCAGAATACCACCCTCTCCGACAGAGATTTCTGCCTCTAACAGACTTTTCGTTAATCAAAGCACTAATTTCCCGTCAGAAAAGCCCCCGTGTTGAACCACGGTTGGGTGCACGGAAGTGCACCCACGTGGACGAGTGCCTCAGTCACCAAGGCAGCCCCCTCGACAGACCTTAGGTCACGTGGGCCGCTTGGAATCGCTGACAAAAGCGATTCCTCCGACTCACGCGTAGACTAGCTTTACTCTTCCCTGTACATCATCAGAATCAACAGATTGGTTTACCACGCGCGTGTTTGCTTTTTCCCCCTTGAAGCCCAACCAACANTACTCTTCCCTGTACATCATCAGAATCAACAGATTGGTTTACCACGCGCGTGTTTGCTTTTTCCCCCTTGAAGCCCAACCAACACCCCGGAACGTAGTTCTCAACCCTCAATACGCTTGTAAGCCTACCACAGCCACCGGGGCTGACATATTGCCTTAATCTGTCTAGGCCAACAGAGTTACCACAGACCCCCCCAGTCGTGCTTCTACCTAGAAGCACGACTCGTCCGGTGAGAAATCAGTTTGACTTACAGAACGGACGAGTCGTGCAGAGGAGGGAGCCGTTAACAAAAGAGAGGACAGATCCTCTCCTCTGTCTTCCGTATGATAGATAGATCTAAGCCGACAATAGAATACTCGTCTTCACCAACTGAACGCGTTCAATGGAGTGCCACGAGCAGCTACCTACCTAGGTGATGGCAACTATGCCAATGTGGTTGGGCGTTTAGGGCGACCCTTCTCAATGGGCGAATGATGAGAGTTGGCCGCTGCGTATTACCGCTATTCCGCTAAGTATTGGCATAATTGAAACGGCTAGCACATCTCCATCTCACGATCGTTCACTACTCCGGTATATTGATCCTGCTCTCGCGCAACCCCATCTTCCCCCATGTTCGACATTTCCACATCCTCCGCTCTCGACAGAGGCCGGGAGAGCAAAATACAAAATGCGCCACGGCCGAGTAGAGAGTAAATCTTCCACCTGAGAGGCGCGGCACTGTCACACTTACTCACATGTACTGTACAGGGCCTGCGGTGTATTGTATTGTAATATTTTGTATTGTATCTGGTGCCGCGTTACCTGCCGCGTACGGTATAATACCGCGCAGAGCACACGCAGACAAGTCGGAAATACAATAGAAACGATAATACATTACATTGCAGGCCCTGATTTGAGGCAGCAAGGGGGAATGGACCGGGCGAGTGTCGGGAGCAGGTCTCCTCGGTGTGCGTTACTTCAGTCGTCCGTTAATTTCAGGCTCCCCTCTACTCCTTAGTCACTTCAAAGAGCTCTGTTCTCAGTGGGTGGTGCACAAGTGAGCAGGTAATTAATCAAGGTCTCGTTGCCCTCACTAACTATAGTTAGTCAATGTTACTTCGATCCGTCATCTTCTTGAAGTCGATGATTCAAGAGCTTTTATTACGGGGCACCGCAAGCGAAGGGATTGATATTGTCGGTTGAAGCCTGGGTACCTCCGGTCTTGACTCCCCAGTCGGCTGGGAGAATCGCAAGATCCGCGACCATCTCCACATGTAGGCAGGCGAGGATCAAAGCCAGCCGCAACACGCTGTGGGAAGCAGTGCATAGATAGGAGTAAACAAGATCTTTAGTCTTAGACAAATACATGGCAGGGCCTACGGACGGTGTTGCTGAAGGCACAGGATATGAAATGCGGATACGTAGGGGTACGATCCAAATCGATCACAAGAGGCGGTAGTTGGGAATGCATCAGCAAGCAAGAAAGCCGCTGTTCTGCTCTTAAAGATAAATATTGTTAATAATGTTAATGATGATGATGTTAACCGATACAAAAATGCGACCTGTTGTTCCTTCCATTCCCTTCCCAATTCCTTTGCGTGTCCCGGTGCTTTAGTGTGTAGCCTGCCAGTCCATGAGACGTCAGAATCCAACAGCAAACCCCAGCCAGAAAAGCAAATTCAATATGCAGTAAAACCAAAACGCCAGAGCAGGGTACCCGGTTTTGATGATGAAGGAGAGTCCAAGCCTCTCTGTCTTAGACGTCGTTCTTGTGGGGTAGAAAATGGCACGAGATGCAAACAGAGGGGTGGGGGACGAAAGAGGTAGGTAGGTTGATGAGGAGATGAGGAAGCGGTGAGGGAGGAAGAGGACTGGATGCATGCTATTCATATTCATTACCAATTACACTCAGGGGACTGTTGTTTTTGTAGTGGTCCGCTCCAAACGATGACGCCCTTGACGTAGGCAAAAAATTGAGGGATTCGGGTGGGGGGATCTAAAAAGGTAAGAAGTGTGGGACACTTGATGGAATATGATGACAGGTGATGGGGTGGATGGGTGTGTGATTGTAGGTACTAACGGGCTGGTATGCTACTCGACGATCAGACGGAGGCGCCTGAGGCCATTTCGGTCGACGACCTGAAAGGCGATAGGTATATAAAGTGTGGTTGTTGCGGAGCGCTTCAGCATCAGCAAACGAGGTCTCGGAAGCGGCGCCACTAGCCGCCAAACATACCGCCCCCACGCCTCTGCTCGCCGCCGCTGCCGCCGCCCTGGCGCTGCTGTTGCAGACTCGAACTCCTAGCCCTCGCGCCATGACCCGAAAGCGCAGCGACGCCCCTAGCCGCAGCAGCAGCCGAAAGCGGAGGGCCAGTAGAGGCAGGGCCGCCACCACCAAACCCGAAGCCAACTGGTGCCGACGCCGACGCAGACGCAGAAGCCGACGCCGAAGACGCCGACGAGTTCGCAGCAGCAGAAGGCGGAGACGGCGAAGAAAACGAGAACATCTCCGAGGAGGATCTAAGGCCTGCACCAGCACCCTGCTCCTGCAGGCGCCAAACCCACTCGAGCACGGTCTCGTAGCACAGCACGAACTGCCGGATCGTCTGGACCATGCTGAGGCGCTGGCTCCGGAAGTCCTCGACCGTGCTGGCGATGAGGTCGACCGTGCTGTCGTCGAGCCAGCTGGTGTCCAGGCTCGGCTCGTCTGTTCCAATGCCGCTGCCACTACCACTGCCGCTTGCACTACTAGACGCGCTGTCGTAGTCGGCCGCACTCGGCGGAGAGGCCGGACGGCCGGTGTTGCTGTTCGAGAGGCTCATGTCGAACCCGGGCCCTCCAAGTCCAAGTCCAACAACGCCGCGTGGCGCCTGGGCCTGTGTCTGTGTCTGTGTCTGTGTCGATGCCGGCGCTGGTGTCATACTGCGGGGACTGACCCTACCGTCATCACCAGCCGACGACGCCGTCGCCGTTTGGGCGGACAACCTCATAGTGACATCCCCATCCGAATCGCGTTGGCCAAGCTTGCGCTTCCGCTTCCTTTCCCTCACAGAAGCAGACGCGTTCGCGCGCCTCACGGCCCTCAGCCGCTGGCGTTTGAGCATGTCCACCACGCTGTCGACGGCGCAGAACGTGCCCGTACGCCCACACCCCGCCGAGCAGTGGACGAGCATGGGCCGCGACCTAGCGGCCGCCACCGGCTCGTCGTGCCACGTCGGCGTGAGCGGCGAGGTCGTACCGAAGCCAAACGGAGACGCGAACGGAGGAGGCGGGCTGGCTGAAGACGCGATGGCGGCCGCGAAGGGGGATTTACGCTTCCCGGGCGGCGAGGCAGACACGGACGCAGCAAGGGCGGCGTTAGCGTTCGCGGTGGCCAGCGCGGCGGGGACGTCGAGCGGCAAGGCCGAGCGCTGCATGACGTTCGCGAGCTCGACGAGGGCGAGGAGGTGCGACGGCTGCGCGGGCGCGCCGAAGTCGGGCCACGACGGGTAGTGCAGGTGGGTGATCTCGCGGATGGGCGCGAACGGGTGCGCGGCGTGGCTCATGGCGAACTTGCGGATGATGACGAAGGGGGTCTCGCCGCCGCGTCCGCCTGCTGAGGGGGGAAGCTGCATTGACAGGAAGCCGTTTCCAGGTCCGTTTGATGCGGTGGTAGTACCGCCACCGCTGACACCAAGCGATTGGGGCGTCGGGGTCGTGCTCCCGAGGGTGGTGGTCGTGTTGGCGCGGCGACGGCCTGTTTCGAAGTGGGCTTGACTGTTGCTGCTTTGTGGGCCGGGTGTGGATGGGTTGGCTGGGTTGAAGTAGGTGGACCCGGTCATGCTCGACGCAGCTGAGTTGGATCGGTGCTTGTCGATGTCGAGCGAGACCTTCTTCTCGCTCAACGCCCTTAGCCTAATGGGGCCGAAGTCCTTGCCGCGCCAGTATGGGTGGCACTTCCAATGGCCGCCCTCACGCTCGGCTGTGAGCATCACGATTACTCGTACGTCTTGGTCCCAGATCATCGACCAGAAGTCCTGTTTGTCGTGGTATCATAGTATGGTCAGCGAACGCTATACGAAGAACGCACAGAGAGTAGAAATTTGAGGCCGTAGCTGTGGATGGGCGTGGGAGTGTTGGGAATGATCAGGGCTAACCTCAAACGTGTCGGGGAGCGGCCCCTGAGTCGCGATGTACCGCTTGTGGCTGCGAGACGACGTGATGTGGCTGGCGTTGATGTAGTCGCACTCGCCCTTGACCCTTCCGCCCAACCGCACACGCGTATGATCGAACGGCAGTATATTGCTGTATCGATTCTTCGCGCCCTTCTCGATGCCCGCTATCTGCACCGCCGGACCCGGGCCGCTGCCAGCAGCGCTAGGCTGCTGTCGATGCGGGGAGACGAAGGCACTAGCCTGGAACGTGTTGTAGGCCCTGCGCATGCGAGCCTGCTCCTTGCGCTCGATGCCCAGGAACTTGTCCGACACCTGCTTTCCGTGGTCCGTCGCGGCGGCCACGCTCGCGAGCCACGACGGCAGGCCGGCCGTGTCGAGCCCCGGAGGCACCGCCACGTCCATCTGGCCTACGCCGTCGGCGAGGTCCATGTTCTGGCGGATGTTTCCGAAGAACCGCGTCGGCTCGGCGTCTTCGGCGCTGGGCAGCATGACGCCGCCGACGACGGGCGCCACGGAGGGCCGATACGAGCCCGCGCCAGCGTCGGCGCCGGTCGAGTTGAGGCTCAGTGCGGAACCACCGCACCTCTCGAAGCCGGGCTGCCGGTCAACGAGCAGCGGGTGCGACGCGCCGAAGCCGTTAAAGCCGCCGCGGAGGATGTACGCGCGTCCCGCGTAGCCCTCGGACGTGAACTTCTTCAGCATGTTGGTGCACGAGGTGGCGTCGCGCTTCTCGGCCGAGAAGGCGTCGTATACGATGAGGTTCTTGGTGTCGCGCCAGCCGGCGAACTTCTCCTGGTCGGCGTCCGACTGGAAGGTCTGCTGCAGCTTCTGCAGGTTGAACGTCGCGCGCTTGAGCAGCGTCGTCGGGATGCACAGGTTCAGCGCGCCCTTGATACGCGAGGATGCGTACAGCGTCGACACACGGAGGTCCAGCAGCAACAGGTCGTTCTCCGGCGAGTCCTGCAGCAGGTCCTTGAGCTCCGCTGCGGTTATCATTGCCGGGCCGGACGCCGCCGCGTCGGGCTTCGCGGGGAGCGTATCTGCTCGAGGAGCGGCGTACGGCGTGGGTGGGTTCAGCTTTCCCTGCGTGACTGATAGACGCGGGTGGCGGTCCTCGACGGCGGAAAGCATGGGTCGTTTCTCGGGGGAGGACTCGAACTGCGCGGGAGAGTCGTACCTCGGTATGCTGCTGAAGAACGACGGTGGGTTTAACGATGACTCTGAATTGCGCTTCGAGTCCGACGATACGTACGCCGAGTCGTGTAGGCTAGCAGACTCGGTGTCGATGTCCATCCTCGTCGTCGCCGTACTCGCTGCAGCAGGCTCTTTCGACTGTTCTCGTCCTCCGGCTAGACCCATCTTGGGGCCACCAAATAGCTCCGGCCCTAGTTGTGACGGTGCTAGCTGGAAGTGAAACGGTCCGGACGAGCGCGGGATCGCAGGCGCTTCGGCAGGCATGTCGCTTGCGTGCGTGTGCCATCTTGAGGGCCGTGGTCGGGGCGGCGCGGGCGAGGCACCGGAGGGTGTTTGCGGGGTGCCACCCAGGCCGAAGGTCGAAGTTGCCAGCGTAAATCCCGTCCTGCCGCGGATAGCATCCGCCTGCCTCCGAAAGGCCTCGAATTCCGGGTTGGCATCGAGCGGGAGCTGCTTCGGGATGGCTGCGGCGAACGACCGGACCGATGACGTAGGTGGGCTCCAGTTTTCCCTGGGCAACATCGCCGACTCGCGCAGGTCTGGGGTGGGCTCGACCACGAGGCCGAAGTAGTTCGGGCTCGGGGCCCGGGCGTGCATATCGTTGGCCGACGGTGTGAGTCGGTTCGCGGTCGAGGGGGAGAGCTTCGGCGGGTACGGTTGGCCAACAGAGTGTGGGAATTGCGGCGACGCCACGGGTGTGCTGCTAGATTTGGACGGCCGGAATGTCTGCGGATTCGAGGTCGGAAAGGAATGGCCATGGTTCTGGCTCTGGCTGCGGCTATGGCTATGGGTATGGCCATGGCCGTGGCCGGGACCAGCGGGCGTCGAAGGCGGTCTTGAGGTCTTCATGGTGTAATGAACCGCGGCGCGGTCGGTGCCTCTTGGCTCTAAGGGTGTCATTTCGTGAATGTACGACCCGAACAACCGGGGAGAAAGAGTCCGAGGCGGGCGGGCGTTTTATGGCGTCGTCATCTTGTCGATTATAACATTATTAAGCTTTCTTTTTATGTTTTGTCGTTTGGTCGCCTTTCGTGGTCTGCCTTCTCGGTGGTTCACAAAGGCAGCAGTTCGTTTGGTGGTGGCGGTTTGCCTTGGTGGCGGCGGGTCAGCTCTCCTCTCTCAGCTTGTCGCGAGAGAAAGAAATGTCGACCAGGGAAATCAGACGTTGACCGAGCTCGTGGAGGAAACTCGGGTAAAAAAGGAGAGGAGAAGAAGAAAAAGTCGGATGCTCCCAGATATCGTGTGGAAAGGATCGACAGCGCAAGGGAGGGGTGTGTGTCTCGGGGACTGGAAAGAATGTGTGCGAAGAAAAAGAGCTGCAACTAGAAAAGGGGAAGAGGGGGGAAAGGGAAAATAAAAGAGGGTTGCGGAAGAAGAACAGGACAGGGGCAATAATGGGAGAAGCGGCTTGACACTCGAGCATCAGTGATCGTCGCCGAAGCCTCGAGGTGCCACGGAGAGAAAGGGTCCAGACCGGCCTGATAGAGACGATCAGCAGGATATGTCCTGCGCCAGTCGTCACAGGAAAGTGTTAACCGTGAGGTATCGAGGTATGTACAATTAAAAGGTGTGGGTTTCTCTCTACTCCTGCAAGCGAGGCGAGCTACTGCGCCAGAAGAAGCTACCAAGGCTAACAACCGTGGCAGTGAATTGGTGGATGGTGTCAACGGAAGCCCGAAAGGGGGGATGGTGAGGTCAATAGCTGATGGGGCATGGACAGGACCGGCAAGGATTGGCGCAGCTCGAACTCGGGGCGTCTTGGGGGGAAGGGCGGGGGATAGGGGGGGGGCCTGTTTAAGGGATGTACCTTCCTTGTCCCAGCACGCGACTGCGAAATCACCCTTCTGGTGGATTGGGGGAGTATCTCGGATGCAATTTGCTACGAGTTTCCCAAACCAACTTCATTGATTGAGGCAGACTATGTGTGTAACTGGCTTCCTCCTCCATGATCCTCTCTATTCTGTCCTGTCTTCCCTCTCATTCCTCCTCGTATTTGGTTCCGCGCGCGACAATTGACTTTGTCCTGCATTTCCTATGTCGTCACGGGCGGCTCGGCCGTCATAGTTTCAGGGTCACAAAGCACAGAGTTTGGTTGAAACAGAGGCCAGCCCAGCCGGTTGAGGTCCAGGCTTTCATTCGACTGACATAATGCCAAACCCTAACTTCTCTCACCCCTTCCTTCGTGGAATTCCGATCAAAAAGGAAATAAAGGAGAACAACGGGTATCAGTATCAGCAGAAATTCAAGAAGCAGAAACAGAACAGAAAGAAAGAAGGGAACAGAAAAGGGGGACGCTATTGCACACGCTCCCACGACAGACGACCGCGACAGGCAAAGATGGATGAATTCCTCCAAACGAATTTAGACAATTGCGTCGGTGTGGGACAGAAAGTGGGGTGGCCCCCTTCGAAAATGGGGGCTGCAGACAAGCGGATGGCGCCTGGTGCATAACGTCATAAGTTCAGTTCCGGGCACCGGTCCCAAACGGACATGGGAGCTGGCGGGGCCTGCACCCTCACTCGAGCTGTCGAGGTACCTCTCAGGTACCGCCTCTCCTCTCTCAGCAGGGTAAAGGAAGCAAAGATGCCCTGCGATTCGTCGACCACAGTGCTCGAGGCAGGAGCGGTGTGTCCAGTCGCCCGAAGCTGCCTGGGCCTTCAGAAGGCCATTCAGGACCTCTGGGGCATTAACCCCTTTCGCTGACATCAGTGTCGTCATAACTCGCGAGCAAAAATGAGGAACCCCTCTGAATCATCTCCGCATTCTTTCCGTGGAGGGAAGAGCCGCACATTACTCGACCAGAACCTTTTTTTTGGACAATTTCCGCTGAAGAACTGCGCAGTCTCGCTGGGCTGCGTTGTCTGGGTGCTGGGACGATTGCATGAATGGGAAATTTTGGCAGATGAATCGATGGACCAGGAGATGTGAATTATCGTGACGGGACGTTGACAGGGTGGAAACACCTGGCCTGGCGCAAAACAGGCCGATAGCGAACACCTATTTTCGTTGTCACCCATTGGCCAAGAAAAAAATCAGGGTCCTTGGTGCTGCGGCGCGCCGGGAGGGACGAAATGAACCCCGCCTATTTCCATCTCTCCCGTCAGTAGTCCAGTCACGCTGTCAAAGGCGAGATGGAGGGCGATACAAAGTCCCCTATCCGCCAGGACTAGGTGCCTCGAAAGCACAAAGCCGGATCGAAATAGTAAAATAAGTGGAGGTAAAGAAAAGGCTCGAAGGGTTACCCTTCCAAAACGACTCGGACAATATTTTCTGTCGGCTGGGAAAATCTCATGACTTCGGTCCTGACCAAGATTTCCATCCAAAACTGCCAACATTCCAAGCCAGAGGAGGACGGCCTGTTTCGAGCTGGGTCCGGCTGGCATCCAACCCGCGAAACCGGCCGTTCTAGAACAACTGTATTTCGCCCATGTGGACTTACCTGTTGCTTTCCCTCTCCCCTTTCTTGTCTTGTCTTCCCCTCCTCTCATTCGAATCCCGTTCTTGGGTGGTAGTTTCAAATCGATAAAAAATAATCAAATGCATGTCGTTAGTTCTTGTCAACCGCCCGCCGACCGTGCGCCGCTGCGTGGCTTCGGAACACAGCGAATGTGGTCAGATTATTCCGTCATCCTTGCAACCCTTTCAGCCGCAGGGCCGGTTCCGACAGGACTTGCCCTGCGTCATTGCCATTCCACAATGGCTGCTCACTCACCGTCCCCCCAACAGCCATCATAGGGCCAGCAGTCCCTTTCTGTTGGTTGCCTGTCACCAGGATCCTCTCATAGGTCGGTGAACAGCTCGTCTTACAGTTGCTCAAATTGGGGGGCGGCGAAGGCAGTCTCAAGTCCTCCTGATGATCCCGCAGTCTCTCGTGACCCGGGATCGGGCGTCGCCTCAGCCCGTGTCGTCAGTCCCAGGGGCGGGATGCCATCCACAGGCGCATTTTCGTGTGACATTGGAGGTGAACATCCAGCCCAGAGACATCCGACATAGGGCGCCCGTCAACGTAGGTAGATAGGATCACGCAACTCCACGGAGGTGGCGAGCAACGGGAAAGTCGGTGCACTGCTGACCAGCCCAGCCGCCTTCGACTAGGTAGTAGCCAAGTTCCATACCTCGCCCCAAATCCAAGAAACAGGGAAAAGCTGCTGTCTTTGCGAACAACAATTGTATTGTCTCCAGACGTGAAACCCTCGACTGTGCGTGTGAGGCGAAAGCAACTTCGCTCTTAGTGGATGATAGTGCTTCCTAGACGTGGACCAGCCATCAAGCTAGTTCCGTTGCGCCGACACGAACACGTTCAGCTCATAGTCATGATAGCGTGAGTCCGCAATCTAGACCCGACTGGGCCGCCTTACCACGGGCGCACCGGGGCGACAATGACAACGGACCATGCGAAGTAATCGCGGTGCCGTGCCCTGTTCCCCGACGGTTTCTGACAGCAGACCAATCGTTGGCGGCGCTAGAAAGGGGGACCTGGAGTTCGCGCCCGCCCCCGCTGCCGTTGGTGGTTCAAATCAGCTGCAGGTGAGGTGGTCCAGGACGCCACATTATTGTTTCCTCGCTACCTCGTCGGCTGTCTCGCTTTTCCGTAGCGTCCTGTTCTGTTGCTCGTTGCTGTGATATGCACAAACAAGCAAACGACGAAGCGGCGTCCCCGGCCAACGCTGTGATGCGTCTGTCTGGTTGGTGGGCGGCCCGTTGACTTGCTTCAGCCGAGTGAGAGGTAGGTGGTAGCAAGCTGCAAGTGCTCCTGCCCTTGTCCTTGCGGCTGCAGATGCCGTTCGGCAGCATCACAAGGACACTGGATGGCTTGGCGCCAAACTGCAACAGCTGTGCCAGCGAACTCCCACTGCTCAACGGATAGGGCCAGCCAATGAAGTAATTCAGGTTATGAGAGTACCAGATAAGACTGCTATCAGCCGAGCCGTTGTGAAATCGCCGGCTCTGTCTCGAGAAGCCGAGCCGGGCCGGGGTCGATCGGCTTTGGGTGGGGTACCTCGGCATCGATAGTTCATTTCGAAGCGGGGCAGCCCTCATCACTTCCCGTGGGCCGTCATCAATCTCCATTCCACTTTCTCGCACAAAACCCAAACATGCTCTCCGAGTATGCATCCTAATTATGCTTGCGTCTCCTTGAGCTAAACCCGCGCTTTAGTAGGGCCGCTTTTCTTTTGCTTCCGAAGCCTAATTGAACCCTTCAGCCCCGAGACGCCTGCTGGACCCACTGTCAAATTTGCGGGGATCGTCGTTAGACCGGAGTCCAGTGCTAGGATGGAGGACAACGACGGGAGACAGACTCGGCAGAGGGCACTGGAAAGCGTAAAAGCCATTGGTGAAAGGCGTGTCTCGATTCTCCTGAGTATCATTTCCAATAATGGCGAGAGGACAGTTCATGCCTCCCAAGAATCTTCATGAGGCTTCAGTGCGGGAGTGCTGACCTGAACCCCATCCACAGATGGCACGGCATCGCAGCCTCCACCGCCTACAAGGGGTTTGACCGGAGCGTCATGAGGGACATGGAAGTGATAGACGCGTCTCTCGGACCTCCCGACCCCAGCAGCGCCCGAGCGATTCTGGTCCCGTCGCCTGCCGTGTTAGCCTCTAGCCTCACGAAGCTGCATATCTCCGAGGGTTACGGTAACCTCAACGGCGTCATGCACGGCGGCGCGGCTGGAGTCATATTCGACATGTTAACAACCATAGCCCTCGCCCCGTTGTCAAAGAAGGGCTTCTGGGAGTAAGCAGCCCCTGACC
>PYST01000627.1:0-11411 GCA_003049485.1 Ophioceras dolichostomum
CGTTTCTCGAACATAGAACAGAACAGACAACGTTCCCGACAGTAATTGGTTCAACAACAGAAGTGATAAAGGCCACCACCTATCTGACAGGTACAGGGGGGGAACTGTAGAGTGATGACTACCCATCACAGAACCCAACTCTGAAGCGCTCTCCGGGGTACAGGAAGCGGCTACGGCCACCTCCTGAGGGGGTGTGTCAGTTTGGTTACGTAATTAAGGGGGGGCTGGGTCTGACAGAGTTTTCCCAGCTCCCAGAAACGGTCAAGACGCCAGACCGTTTCTAAAACATAGAACAGAAGAGACAACGTTCCCGACAGTAATTGGTTCAACAACAGAAGTGATCAAGGCCACCACCTATCTGACACCTGCCGCTAAGTTGTCGGAAGTACTATTCGGAGAGGAATAGATGGAAGGAGAGTTAAAGGGCCTAGGCCCTTTAAACTTGCAAATATTGTTCAATATTAAGAAAGGGCGCGAGGCCCTCTTTAAATATTTGACAGCAACATTTTAGGTAATAGAAGACAAGAACGCGTGGGAAAAGGACGGGACAAAACAACAAGACTTGGATATTTCTTTTGTATATAGGTGCTTCGGACTAGCTGGAGCCTCGCCATAAGCCCTAGGCTTGCATGCGAGTAATGAGAGAAAAAGAAAAAAGGCGAGTTCGATGCATGAGTCGAGCGCTTGGCGGACAAACTCGTAGAAGATGCCGAAACCTTCAAGAACGAACGGAGCCGTATGGCCGTTGTTAATTCTCTCACCACTGGCCAAGCCTGATCCCTCCTTGAGTTTCGCTACAGCCACGGATCCACCAATCCGTTCAAAAACACGGCTGAAATGATCGCCACCCTGGCGGGAGTCTTCCACAACGAGAACCGACCGTCCAAGGCCCGCGAGGAGCTCCGCAAGCTCATGTTCAACCCCAAGTCCCAGAACATCTACCAGTTCGTCAGCAAGGTGAACACCCTCTGCGACCTCGCGAACGTCCACCAGAGCGAGCGCAAGATAATCCTGTTTGAACACCTGCCCGTCAGTCTTGACGCCCGTCTTCGAGGCGACTCCCGCGATGCCAACGTCTCGTACGAAACGTTTACCACCCGAGTAGCCGATGCCGTCTTGGAAAAGCAACGCCTCCTCGAGTCGATCAAAGAGAAGCGCTCAAAGTCCCCCGACAAAGACAAGCGGCGCCGCACGCGCCGGGAACGCCAGGACCAGTATGAACACAAGTACCGCAAGGCAGACAAGTCTGTCGACCCTGCTGCCTACAAGGCCGAGAACAAGGCCGAGAACAAGCCCAAGGGGGGGAGGAGGAAGACCGAACCTGCTACAGCTGCAAGAAAGCAGGACACGTCGCCCGCAATTGTCCGAACAAGCACCAAGTCACAACCCTTTTCCGCCGCATGGAGGCCGATGGAGCGTTCCTCGACTCGGGAAAAGAGTTAAGCTCTTCATCGGACGACGACTCGACCCCTTCCTTGGCGGACGAGTCAAAAAACTAGGAAGACCGCCGGAAGTCTCCGCGGCGGTCTATGTACCACAGTTAGCTAGGATCGGTAACAAGAACCATCACACCTCATTCATTGTGGATGCTCAGTTGCAGCGTGATGGCCTTGCTTGTGAGGTGCAGGGCACTCAGGTCAGGTTGACTCGAGCACGGTGACGTCAGCACAACCGGCCGCATGTCAAATAGCTCACTACTCGTCACTAGCTTTCCCCTCTTTCCTTTCATTCTCTCCTCACTCAGGAATCTTAAGTCCTTTCGTGCAGTTGATGGTGGCCTCGTGCCTCCCACTCTACTTCGTGATCGTGACACTGCTGTCGACTTCAAAGCTCTTTGTGATACTGGAGCCATAGCCAAGCTACTCGTCAGCTTCCGAGCAGCCGCCCAGGCTAAGAAGATGGTGCGAGCGAGAGTCAAAAACTCAAACACCCTTCTCCTCTCACCGATTTCCGAGACCGGCCGGTTACCCAAGTTCGAGAAGTTTTAATAGCCTCTCTTAAGATCGACGGAAGGCGCTTCCGCGGCCAAGAATTCTGGCTGACTGACACGGGATGCGATATCTTCATCGGCTTGGTCTGGCCAGCCGACCAAAACGTCCTCCTCCACCCTCAGTCATGGCAGATCGTTTGGCCAGACGACCTACCCAATAATACCAGGTTCTCCAAGGCACTTACGCTGCTCCCGTCATCTGGGATTCTTGACCCCCAAGCTCAGCGTGACTCTTCGCGCCGGGACCGGTTGTTCGACCAGCAAGTTGCCCAAGAGCGGAAGACAAGGCCAGTCCGGACCATCCTCACTAACCCGGTACGGCAGAAGCAGACGAGGCAACTCTCCCAGGAAGTCGAAATGCTGGGCAACAATCCAGGACCGAAGCCTTTATCCTTACCTGCTTCACTCAATTCTTCTCTCGCCGCCCTACACGCTCGCGTCGAAAGAGACCCTCGCCAGTCACGCTGGAAGTCATTGCCTCTCCCCGACTCACCAGTTAATTAGGAAACGACTCGCTCGCCGACCCGAATCCAGGCCCTCTCAGGCAAGCCCTGGAGGACCTTCTCAGGCGTCAAGATACCTTTTCCTCCGGACGAGGACCCCGAGCACGTCAACCTAGTTCGACGCCTGATCCCTCCCGAGATAGCGCACCTGGAAGGCTTCTTTTCGAAGAAGGCGAGCACCAAGCTCCCGCCCAGCCGCCCTGGACACGACGTCGTTCTCGAACTAGAACAAGTTCCTTAAGCCCCGCCTTGTCCCCGCCCCGGCCGTCAGCGGGACAATAGCCAAGTGCGGTCGAGCAAAGAAACTGTCGAAGATTGACATCATCCGCGCGTTCAACCGGCTCCTGATATCGGTGGATTCCCGATACCTCATGGCGTTCAAGACTCGCCAGGGCACATTCCAGTGGAAAGTGCTACCCTTCGGCCTCAAGGTCGGCCCGGCTTGGTGGCAGGCCTTCATTAACGCCCAGTCTCTCGACTACCTCGGTCTCATAATTGAGGTCGGTAAAGGCGTCAGCATTGATCCCGCTAAAGTCACGGCCATCACCGAGTGGAAGTTCGAGGACCTTACCAACAGGTCGGCGGTCAAGTCCTTCCTAGGTCTGTGTAACTACGTCCGAATGTTCTGTCACCACGCGAGTGACACTGCTGAACCCCTCAACCGCCTACTGAAGAAAGGAGCCGAATTTGAGATGGGCCTCGAGCAACGCCAGTCCTTCGAGAAGCTCAAGAAGTTGGCAACTAGGGCCCTAGTCCTAGCCTTTTTCACGCCTGGCCGCCCGACCCGCGTCGAGACGGACGCATCACGCAACGCCACCGGAGGAGTCGTCTGGCAAGAACAAGAGGATAGCGTGTGGAAGCCCGTGGGATACTTCAGCAAGACCATGACTCCAGCTGAGCGAGCATACCCGATCCAAGACCGGGAGCTCCTCGCGGTAATCCAGACTCTGGAGCACTTCGAAGCCGAGCTTTGGGGATCCAAGATTATCATCGTCACCGGCCACCAAGCTCTTATACACTTTATGACCAAGCAGAGACCGGGTGTCTGCCAGGTGAGATGGAGCTCGAATCTTGCGGATTTCGACTCCTGGTTCCAGTACCGCCGAGGGCAAGAGAACGTCGTGGCCGACGCCCTCTCACGCAAGACTGTCGAGTGCCCAACGGTCAAGGCTCGCGAGGCGGAAGAACAAGAGCTGGCCCTGATCCCACCGGAGCGGGTCTTGGGCCCAGCCGAGGAGGCAAACCGAGAGGGACCTCAACCCTTCATCGCCGCGGTGACCCCTACCGCCCGCCACCCTCGAGGAGCCGACCTAGCCGACCTGGTCAGGGACGAAAACGAGAAGCAGGAGCTGGGACGACGAGACGGAAAACTGGTGGTCCCGGCCACGACGACCGACGGAAAGATAGCCTCCGTACCGCCTTGATCCAAGAAGCTCACGCCCCACCAGTCTTCGTCCACGGAGGCCAGAACAAAACGCTGCAGCTCCTAAAGCGCGATTACTTCTGGCAAGGCATAAACAGAGACGTACGTCGCTTCGTCAACAACTGCCACGAGTGTCACCGTCACAAAATCAGGCATGACAAGACTCCGGGTCTGCTCCACTCGTTGCCAGTACCAAAGCTCGTTTGGGAACAGGTGGTGGTAGACGGTAAGGACATGCCCAAGGATGACTATGAGTACGACTACATCTGGGTATTTGTTTGCAAGTTCAGCCGGATTAAAGCTACTCTTCCGGGCCGAAAGAACGACACAGCTGAGGTTTTGGCCATGAGGTATTACCGGTTTCTGTACCGCATCTTTGGCTGCCCGGCTGTCTGGTCGTCTGACAATGCAGGACCGTTTATCTCGGAGTTTCTCGCGGCCCTAAACAGACTCACGGGCACTAAGCACCGTCACGGTAGTGCTCTGCACCCTCAGACGCAGGGAGCCGTAGAAGTAACGAACGCCGAGCTCGATCAGCAACTCCGCTTCTATATCGACAAGTATCAACGCAAGTGGAGTGTGCACCTAGCCGCCTTGGACTTCGACCACAACGCTGCCTGGCACTCCGCTCTCGGGATGGCACCGCTGAAGGTCATGACAGGCACGGAGCCCCGCAACCCACTGTCACAGGACCACCCCACTCCCCAAGGGGAAAACGAACGTGAGAGTCGAGCTCGCGACCTGGTCGCTCAAGCTAAAGCTGTCCAGGACCTAGCCCACGCCAACGCTCTGGCTACTCAGCAGGCTCAAGAGAAGCAGGCCAACAAGAAGAGACGCCCTGTGGACTTCGGCGTCGGCGACTTCGTGTTCGTGCGCAAGAGGGGCTTCACCACTGCCGCACTAACAACCCGGCTGGACTCTCAGCATGCTGGTTCTTGGAAGGAGCTGGAGGGAAGAGGCCACAGCTTCGTGCTGGAAACTCCGCCTTCGTACCGCGGCTCTCCTCTGTTCCACGCTGACCGCCTCCACAAAGCCCCGATGGACCCGCTGCCACAGCAGCACCAAGAGCCTGAACCCCCTGAGATTATTGATGGAGTTCCTGAGTGGGAGGTCGACGAGATCCTTGCGTCAAGAATCACGGGCCGGGACAAAGTACTACAGTATCAAGCTAGCTGGCAAGGCTGCGATAGTGTCACGATCACGGAACGCAGGCTTCAACAGCCATCGTATTGATGCTCTAGAACGAAGACTCTTCTATGAAGAGATAAAGAGAAGAGTCGGTGCAAAGCACTAGGCACGTCAAGGTCGAAGAAAACGTCATGCAGTGCGGGGTCTTGGTCACGTGACGGTATGGATCATTGGTCACGTGAGTCATGCACGTGCACCGACGCTGCCAGTGGGGCCGTTCAGTCTTGAGGCCCGTCACGGCCGTCACATACCCCAAGACACCTGAACTGGGTCTTTGTCTCGGATACCTACTTTGTCACTTACTCCCATTTGTTGTCACTCGGTTTGTTCCGGTAAGTGAAGCTCTCCTTTGTTTGTGGTCACGTTTGTGTTCTCCACACAACAATGATGCTTTTGTCCAACAAATTTAATATATATATAAAGCTGTAGCTCGCTCTCCGATGGAGAGCTTCTAGCAGCTTTTGCCAGGAGCCCGAAAGGCGACGGCGTAGAAGCTAAAAGGGGCCCAGTACTCTGTCGCCATTAGCAGAGCATTACCCTCGACCTTGGCCCGTCTTCCCTGCACAACCTCTTACTCCTGAACTGCCCAACCACCGCATTCGCATTTCGCTGTTGCCAAGTCGCCATCACGATGAAGTTCCTCGCCCCGGTCCTGACATTCATCGTTGTCGTTGCGGCCTCGCCCACGAACAACAACAACCCCATGCCAACAACGTGAGCCACCCCCTCGTTGGGCCTCTCCAACCTCCATCCCCTGCCACTCCCCTATGTATAGGTGAGCGCGGCTGAGGACACCGCGTCGCTGTGATATTGAAGTGCGCCCGCGCCGTGACCGGCACACGGCCCGCAAAGACACCAGACGTGACCTCGCGCGGCTCCGGCTGCAGCTCGTTCCAGACGGCGACGGTGTACACGGCACGCCGTACGCGACGTTCATCCCGACTGCGATGCCGACGTACGCCTCCGCGTGTGATGGTAGTGCCGCGTATGCTAGCGCTTGCAGCTGCTGGACCGTCACCACCTGTTCTCCCTCCCGCCGCTGAGAGGGCGGTAGTCCGAGGGGGTGGCATAGGGGTCCGGATATCGAGGCTTCCGGGAGCAAGAGCGAGGGAGGGGTAGAGATCCGACGAGGGGTCATGAAGGGGGCTTGCATGGACAATCCTGAGCATTGATCATTTGCCATTCTTCGCATTGTACTCTCCTTGCTGTCCACGGGACTGTCAAATGGGCTAGTTGGATATTCCCCCTTGTTGATCATCAATCTTCTGCTGGTCTGTGGATATGCCCCTGGAATTGTGGACAACCGACACTCGATGTGCACAGGGGATACACGAGTGCTAAGTGACATGCTGCTAGCTTTCTGGGTAACATGCCAGAAGGATTGCCCTCTTGTCTCGCCTATTATATTTGTCCTCTCCAGCAAACGGGGGAAGGGTAAGGGGGCAAATGGGTTGGATTGATGATGGAGGCAGGGAGGGGGTTGACTTTGCACCTCGGGACGGTAGCGCGAGATGCAAGGAGGGTGAGAGCCTAACTTACCCCAATGCAGGGACTCATGCTGACTCGCGTGTGGAGCGAGAGCGTCACGCCGGAGAGACCAGAGTCGATTGCTGCTGTCTTGAGGGGATCGAGGCCATGCAAATCCTCGAAGGGTGATGGTGTCACTCCGCCGTTGACACCTCCGAATACCACAGATCGATGGCATAGTAGATTTGATGAAAACCTCATCCCGAGGATTTTCGTCGGCGATGAGGTTCCGCCGTGCCGAGGATGATAAATAGGGGAGACTAAATGAGATGCCGAGAACCCGGCCGCCCACTTCAGGGGCTGGCGCATGCTGAGACACAGCGGGATTCGGACGCTGGTTTGAAAAGCCGTCGGTCGCAACGCCCGAGGCTCGGACGGGCAGGTGCTTTACAGCTTCCCCTCTGCCTGGTTGTTTGCGTGGGGACCAGGTAGTTCATGCCTTGGGGAAGAAACTTGTGGATGGCAGACCTCCGACTCGCCCTGCTACAGCAGTCGCACGTATTGCTGTCTCGTCACAATTCCCGAGACCCTCGTCTCGGGATGGGACTCAAAGTAGGATCGAGATTCGGCCTCGGCAGCTCGACGGAAAATGAGAAAGAGGTGTTCCCTATCAGGCCCGGTTGATGGTCTGTCTAGGTCCGAAATGCCAATGGCCCAGTGCTCCCTTGGCGTCGAGGTCGGCGCACCACGGGTCAGCGCACCACGGGTCAGCGCACCACACGGGCAAGGGAGAAGGCACCCGGGGTTGTTTGTAGTTTAATTTATTTTTTTTTCGTTGTTTCGTTCGATTGCTCTATGTGACAAAGAACAAGGGGAAATATAAAACCCGTCCATATGGAGAGTCCCGAGCTTATACCAGAGTACCAATCATCCGACGAGACGGCGGGTGTGAAGAAAACGCAAGATATGAAATGCGGGTATATGGGTTTCGGCGTCGCTATCGAGGCCACCACCCCGCCCGTGAGCGCGTCCTCTGAGAAGAGGAGCAGGTCCAGGAATTAGATATAAGAAATGGGCAAGGAGAGGAAAAGAGGAAATAAAGCGTCCGATCCCTTCTGCCAACCGAGTTTAACACCATGGCATCGATGGCCCGATATAAAATAGATCCAACTGATATCTGTTTCCACACAGACCAAGTATATAACGCCGGAGTTGCCCACGTAGATGTACAGAGTAGAAAAGGGGTATATGTCGTTTCGCTGCGGCATCGACAGATCATAGCAGCACCCAGAGGCCGCCTGCGATGACAGGTAGCCAGCCAAGGGAGCGGGCGACGGAGCCGCTGTAGCGCCAGGAGCTGGTGGCGTCGGAGGTGGCGTTCAGGGTCGTGGAGCGAGCCGGGGTGGTGTAGATCTCGGTGAAGGCGATATCGCTGCTATTGAAGCAGTTGGTCTCATTGACTTCCTGCAGCCGCGGGTCGTCGACCTCGACGAACGTGATGTCGACGCACTGTGGTTCGCGAGTTAGCAAGAGTGTCGGTCTTCAGCTACTGCGGTCCGTTCGCCTGATCTCCTCGAGAAAGAGGCGGAACCATCTTCGGGTCGCGGGGGACAAGACCGGAAGACCTACCGAGTACAGGGCAGCACCGTGCACGGCCAACTCGACGACCTGGATCGTCGCATTATCGCCGGCCTTGACGATGGCGCCATTGGGCAAGGGCACCTGTGGCAGGCAGATCGTTCCCGGGTACGGGTTCCTCGACGGGCCGGTGATGCCGAAGGCGGGCGCCATCGGGAAGGACATGTTTGGTGGCCCGTGATCGGGACCGTCCATGCCGAAGCCGAGGTTGATGTAGATGCTAGCCGTCTGGTGGCCCTGGAACCAGCCGGGCTGCAACGCGACAGCACCGCCTTGGACGGACCAGTATGTCCGGTTTGTCGTGGTGCCAATACCGCCGCCTGGTGAGTGACGAGGAACAAGCACAGAGGGTTAGTAACCGAGTAACTGTGTAACGGGGGATTTGACGCTGCCGCCGCTAGCCCAGTCGCATTCGTTGGCACCGTCAGGAGTCAGGAGCAAGTACTCACAAGGATATATCCACTGCATGCCGTAGGGGAAGGTCGCGTTCGTGACGAGGTTGTCTCCGCGCCATCCTGGGTATGTGATGACCGTGTGTGCCGTGCTCAGCGCCGCGCTGGCAAGCAGGAGGAGTGTTGATGAGAACATCCTGAGATCTGGGGTTGTGTGTTTCGAGAGGGAAAGAAAATAAATAAAAATATAGAGAATGGAATATCGAGACGGCGACTCTATCGTGGTGAAGCGGGCTTTCGAGAAAGACGAAACGATTATTCAGGGTCGTCCGAGAAGAATGAAGGTTGTCTCTATTCACCCAAATTTCCTATTTGGTCGTTGTAAGCTCGATTGTCCAGCCCCTCCTCTTTTTTCTGTTTCTCCTTTTCACGGTGTGGATGATCGGTTTCGCTGTCCCACGAGCACAGAAGGCACAGCCTTAAGAAATGGTAGTCGTGGTTGGTCGTCGTCGTCGTCGTCGTCGCCACCGCCCAAAAAATGTCGCTTGGTAGAGACGATGGAAAATAACTGAAGATGGGAGGGTAGAAAGAAAAAAGGGAGCAATGGGCGGCAAACGGCGATATTATCTACATATCAGCTTGGCCCCCTCACCCGTCACTCGTGGCCGTCACTCCCTTCGCTCGATGGGCCGTTTCCCGCCTTCCCTGCCCGATAGCCAGCATGCTCGACCGGTGCGTGGGGTGGGATGGGCGCCAGGGATGGGCTTCATGGGCTTCTCACCTGCATTGTGCACATTGGTTCTGGCTGCTCTGGCCGCTCTGGTTGGCTTCTGGCTGGGCTGGGGGGCAGTTGATTGTGGAAAATGCGACCCTGGCTGGAATGGGTGCATTTCCAGCCGCCCTCCCCTCTTCCATATTGGCTGACATGCCCCGCTCCAAAGAGGTTGGCCAAGCACAATCTAAATGCGGGCGGCTTTTTGTCGACCGGACACTGGAGGATCGGCCAGTAAAAATGGCTCGAGGGTGTGCACAACCTGCATGCCGGCCTGCCGGACCCCTGTCGTTTGTGCCGCCTCCAGCCAATCACAGCACGCTTTGGGCCGCTCACGATTGCGATGGCGGGTGGGCGCGTCGCCCGTCGACGTTGCCACTCGTGACTTTGGCCCGAACAGATCCTGCCTGCTCTCTGTTGTAGGCCCCCATCGGCACCAATCGGCAGCCAATAGGACGGAGAGGACGCCTGTGATGCACTGAGAAGCCCTGTGTGTGATCAAGAGCGACACCGGGTTGGCGCAGAACTCCTTCGAAGCCGCTCTTCTTCGTGACGGAAGCATCCGAAACCTCATCATCCTGCAACCGGCTCGGCCGTCCAACTGCCCACTACCCACATCCTTGCAGGCACGACCGCTCGACTGGATTCACCTTGGACATGTAGGAGGACAATGGTGACGGTGGTTAGGGAAGAGAGAGAACGGGAAAGGCGGGTGGGCGAGCGGTTAAGCGCCCTGGACTGCGGTGGCCTGGAAACTCAAATGTCTTGTGGCGGGAGCCAATCCTCGCTCGCGGACTTGGGGGCTATTTTTGGGACTGACACCTGCACCCGACTGCAGAGACCGTGCCAACAGCCCACCAAACCGAACAGCTGCAGATTCCAAAAGCACTCTGTTCAGTGCAACTGTGAGACTTCTGTGCAACCCTATCAACCTCCCCCTTCCTTGTGTCGTCCCTCTTTTGGTTGAGGTGATGGTGGTGGGCTCCCTTTCCGGGAGCAAGCAGCATTGCACCGGCCACGACAGGATCGTCATTCATCGCAATTTTGTGGTCGGGTCGGTCGCCAATAAATCCGCGGCTGTCCGACCTGGATGCTGTTCAGATCAGGTACCGGCGGCTCAGAGGTCGAGGTAAAATGCCGATTGTCAACCGCCGATGGCATAGACAAGCCACCCTGTTGATGATCACTTTGATCGCTGCCTCCCGTGGATGATCATCAGCTCCCCCGGCGATGGATTGCGAGGCCGGGTCTTCATTCACACAACACCGGTAAGGCCGGCTTTTGTTTCTCACCGGTACAGTCAGCTGACGAGGGGAAATTCTTCAAATGTTTCGAGTTTCCACGATGGAATTCACTACGACAGGACTATGCACTCGATTTTTACGCCGAAATCTCGGTGGTCGCTCTCTCATTCTTAGCACACCACTCCGCTTAAGAGGCAACCTTCCATATCCCGTATTCCATATTCAGTGCAATGCGATAGGAGTATCCCTGTGGCGCAGAGCAGAGATCGTCCTCAGGGGTGGCCGTCTGTTGGCAGCAAGCATGCCGCCAACAACATGAAATGCATTTCGAATGTGCCACATTTGGAAGTGTGCTCAGTCCATTTTGCCGCAAGCAGCCGGACGGCGGCGGCCCAGGCGTTTTAGCGGCTTAGTCCCTCTCCTATTCCCCTGTGAGGACGCAGCTTATCACGATACCTTGTGAGGAATACCGGATTGTAGATACCTGTACTTGGTAGGTAGTGAGTCTCGTCGACTTGGGATGAACCCAAGTGGCAGCAGCCCGCGCCCGTCGAAAAAAACCAAGTACCTCTTTACTGTGTACGTGAAGGGAGAGATTGCAACATTTCTGCTAGCCCCTGCCCGGTCCTGGTCCAGTGGGGTCTGGTTCCCCTTTGAAAAAAAAAGGCGGTGGGGTTTTCTGCCGGACATTACTTCACAAACATCCCTGTCACGCGTGCAGGCACGTGATGATAGTGAGCGTGGGACCACGCTTAGTCACGCTCGTTTCACCAGTCTCCTTTGTAATTAAATAG
>PYST01000628.1:0-11410 GCA_003049485.1 Ophioceras dolichostomum
AGATGCCTGAGGCACCTTCTGGGCTTGACGTGGCCTATGGCCCACTCTGCTGCCTAGAAAGGCCCACTGTAGATTCCTCCGTGTGACAGCAGCCGAGCCCGAGCCCGAGAAAAGGATTTACTTCCCGAAGAAGGTAAACCTGACGTACCTCAACCAGGATTGGGATGACTTCAACACCGAGATGATGTGCCCGGAGACCTACCGCCTGCCGTTCAAGATCAAGCGCGACGACGAGAGCAAGAAGATACTCCTTAGTCTGTGGGGCCAATCGCGCGCCGGCGTGCTGGGCTCGGTCGACGCTGAGGGCAACGTCCAGGTGGGCGTCCTGAGGGCCAAGATCACGCGGCCGGGTCCAGACACCTCTTACACAGCCATGCTTGCTCGCGCGGAGCAGGTGAATGCGGACAGGGGTATCGGCCTCACGACGTGCTTGAAGTGGGTGCCGATAAAGAAGAAGGAACACATCCCGATGGGGTACGCCAGTGGGTATGACGTGTGGGCGGAGGTCAAGCTGCAGGACGTCGTGCAGAGCCAGGGAGAGTCTGGTGGCCCGAGACTGAGAGAGGGTGCTGATGTACGTGGTGGTGGTGGCGACGGTCGTCAGAACGGCGGACCGCCAGACATCAGGCGCAACAACAACGGCAACCCCAACAACTGGGGGGACAACACCAAGCTGGTTCTGTTGTCCGTGATGGGCTGGGATACGTATTTTGACCCGGAGGAGATGTACGAGGGTGATGAAGATATCAAGGTGCACATTTCCCGCAAGGTTAGAAGGGGAGGCTTGTCCGACAGGTTGAAAGAGGCCATTCTGTTGATGAGCATGTTTGTTCATTGGCAGGAGATGTGGATAGAGTAGTTAGTACGGAGGAGCACCTACCCACAGGCTACCTACCCACCCATGCCCATCGTCGCAATGCACGAAACAGAAGGGAAGAAAGCAACCGTAGGAGGCTCCTCTGCTCGTGCGTGGGATGAGCGTCAGTTCTCGCTGAAAGAGCCGGAGCAGATGCTAGGCATTGCACGACGCCGGAACCACCATCGGCGTTGATGGTGTCGTGGGGAGCCTTCGGCATATAGATACACTATTTAAGTAGGACCTGCTTCTGCATAGCTCTATATGCGGTCGATGGTGCGGAGAGAAGGACGTTGTCCCATGAGATGCAGGCATACATAGACAGAGGTAGCGAGAGGCTAGTGGTGTTGGAGTGAGCTCAGAGAGCTCAGATACGGCACCGGTCCGTTCAACACGTTGGGGAGTGGGCTCAACCAAGGACAGCATCCTTTCGTTGACACCGGGACGATTAGCGAGGGCCAGAGAATGCAATGTAGGGTAATGTATTGCACTTTGTATTGTATTTCCGACCTCTTCGCGTGTGCTTTACGTGGCATGTTAACGTACGGGGCGGTACCAGATATAGTACAAAACACATTACAATGCAATACATTGCAGGCCCTGGCGAAGGCAGCAGGAGGAGAGGGCAATGCAAGAGGAACAAAGAAATCTGCCCGTTTCATCGAAGCTGGAAAAAATGTCGGCCTTTTTTTTTCTTTTGGCGAAGGGAAAAGGCCAGCCTAAAAATAAACTGCCCTGCCGAGATGTTGTTGTCAATCGTTGTAGCTAACGGAGTCGAGGCCGGGAAGTTGGCCCAGGAACTAGTTGGCTCAGACAGATTGTTCGAGGGCTTCAGATTCGCAGAAGCGAACTCGTACAAACAAGGAACAGACCGCGTCCCTCCATGCCCCTTCTCCCAATTCTAGGGGTAAAAAAAAGGCCCACGTTCCAGAAAAAAACCAAAAAAGATCGTAGTGAGTTGAGATTCTGTACCCCGGGCGCCGCCAACGGACGGTTCGTCTGGCTCTAAGGGCTTGGGTCGGCCGAAAATCGCGGCCTGGTCGTCAAGAGGTTTTCGATCAAGATCTGGGAAGCAACAAAGGGGCGCGGGCCTTCTCTTCTCTCCGGCCACAAGGATCCGACCATCCAGGATCCGGTCGCCATTCCTGGCCAGCGGCACAAGCAGGAGAGGAGGAGAGGGGGAAAAAAAGAGAGACGCAGATGCGCATGTGCAACACGAGACGAAAAAGAAAAGAATGAGAAATGTTTCCTCGCACCGTCTGTACCACGGGGCAGAAGCAAGCCTGTTGGTCACGACAGGGCAGGGCCACGGCGACTGATGTCGATGAACGCAGCTTGTCGTACCCCCCCTAACAGATGGGCTTTCGCCTGCTTAGTTTAGCTGGTCACCCAATGAGCCCGTCTTTCATTGTGAGGCCTGTCAAGTTGGTCGACCGAATTGTGGTGAGATGGCGCGTGCCTCGTGCCTCGTGGTCGCTGATGATGGCGACGCGGCCGGGTCTGTCATCATCTAAAAATTTTGCGAGGCTCGTGTTGCCGCGAAATTCCCGACAGTCGCCACCACGTATATTCCGTCTGATTTGGTATGACTCCTATGTGTAAAAAGTTCAACGGGTCAAAATTCCCCATCCGTGCCAGGTGCTGGAGAACTGAAGGTTCGAAAATTGACCCCATTTTCCCCGGGACAAAAAGCCTCAGCTCTTTCAGCTGATGGGGGAGAGGGTGGGAGGCACGACTCCTGTTGGGGAGAAGGGATCAGGGGACAACAGCGGCGTGGAGGGGCTGAGCTGTGAACGATGGGGAGATAGAAGGCACTGGATTGGGTAGGGATAACTGTTGGCGGGGAAGAACTAACGAAATCAGGGGAGAAAACGGATGGCACAGAGCAACATGAAGCAGCCCAGCAGGGGATCGAGGGGAAAGGGCAGGGCAGCAGCACCGGCACCAGCACCAGCACCTGCACCAGCAACAGCACCAGTAACAGCACGGAATCTGCTGGGCCGTCTTCGCTTCGCTGAACTGGTGATGATTGATGATTGCGTACAGGGGTGGAGGCTGGACCAGACCAACCGCCAGCCGACCCAGCCAAAAACAAAGCCAACCACAACTGCAACCCGTTACGAAACCGCGACTGGCATACGATGCCTTCTGCACAGTGCAGCTAGCCAGAGAGAGGGAAAAAAGAAAGATTGAAGAAATATCAAATGGGAGAGGCAAAAAGCAAGCATCTGACACGAGCCAGCAGAGCCGCAATCAAGACCAGGGCGCCAAAAACAGCAGGTGACAGGGAGGCGATTTGTTTCTCACCTCACCCAAAAATGTTAAACGCTGCCATCGGGAGAGGATCCGGAGGGAGCAGGCAAGTCATGGGTTCACGAAATTATTGGGTCGTCTGCAGTTTTGTTAAGCGGACGGACCCAGCCTCGATTCCTATTCGCCTCCCCTCTTGAATTTCCGACAGACATGAACCAGGTTTATTTCCGGCTGTCGATGGCGAAAATCGAAAACAGGACGAGCCTCTTCCATAGGCGCGAGGGCGCCGGACGATGGGCGGCTCTTGCGGGAAGATGCAGGAACAACGATGGCCTGTCGATGAGAAATGCTGCGATGCGTTGAAACAGTGGCAGCGTTGGCGGGGATGCGCTGGAAGCGGGAGGCAGCCAAGCAATCGGATTAGCTAACCCCTGAACTGGTCTGTGCCCAAGCCGCCCTCGCGTCCCCGCTAGCCGGGATCCCAATGAGGATACAAGATTCGAAAGTGTTTCTAACAAGTTAGCTAGATTTATGAGAATAAAAGCGTAAAGGGTGTGGAAGGCTTGTTAGTGCATCACACTAAGGATGGGGTACCCGGCCAATTGGATCCTCAGGCCGTTTCAGCCATTTCAGGCATTGGAAGGATCGGGGTAAGGGGTGAAAAATGCCGCGCCTCACAGGGCTGAATGGGACGCAGTCTCGCAATCTCCGAGGTGATGGCGGCCTGCACTGTTCTTTGCAGTTACTGTGCAGAAGCCGCCAAGCAGACGACCGAACGGCGTCGAGTTGCGTCCCTCCATCTTCTGTCGGGATGCCTCGTAAATTGGCATCGCGTTCGCGCGCTGAACTGAGATGGCTGGCTGCTTTTTTGGAAGGAAGGATGGATGAATGGATCATCAGGCCCTCTGTCCTTGGCTACCTCCGTTCTCTTCCCTCCATCCCCCTTTCAATCGTCCGAACTTCTGGAGGTGGGTAGGACTGCGGTGAGAATGTCGTCGTGGCCTTTGCGGAAGGTGAGTCCTGTCTGTCAGTCCTTTGGGGGCCAGGCAAAAAAAAAAAGGCTTTCGCTCAAGTCTCACTGTATGAAAGAACATCTGGTCCCCTCGCACAGTCATCCAGGGTGTGGCCCCCTTGTCCACAGCGCTCCTCCTCCTCCCACAGTGTGAGTGGAGGAGACTGCTTTCAGTGCTCTTTCCGGAGTCTGGACCCTGGCGGCCTGGCGGCTGGCTGCCTTTGCAACTGTTCTGTTCCTTCTGTTTCTGCCCCTGAAACTGCTCTGTCTCTCGCTGCTGATGATGGATGGTGTGCCTGGCCCAGCTGAGAAGGGGGTTGCGTGGCCCTTGCACACCACCACCACCTCTGTAGACACACACGGCACAGTGCGCTCGCATCCTGCTGCCGCCTTCTTCATTCCTGGCTGTCGTCATTACGTGTATTGGAACAGAGAGCAGCCCTGTACTTTGACGTGAGATGAGGGCGCATACGAATCCTTCGGTCAAGGTTTGTGGGGGAGGTACCTACTATGTACGCAGCAGTGGAGGCCAGCCTGGATGAGAAGAGAACAGGTTGATGACGATGAGGCGACCCAAATCCATCAAGCCCCGCGTCGCCTTCTGTTGCCAAGCTCGTGGACAGGCGACCAGACTTTGGCCACGGGGTCATTTTGGCTGGCTTGTCAATAACAGAATGAATCGCTTACCTGAGGGATACCTGACGGATAAACGGACGAGATCGCGTGCTCAAGCACTGTGCCTGTCACTGCTGCTGTATTATCATCATGCTTTCTTTGGCTAGGAGCCGGTCCGGAGCCTCATCCCTCTGCTGGTTGCCGTGGTAAGGCTAGCTGCCGAGGTTGGCAAGTGGGCAAGTGGGCTAGGCACCCCGGTGGCGAATCAAGTAACCCCTCTCTTCGTGATGGGGCCATGTGTCCATGGGATCCATGGCACCTACCCGCCGTAATAAGGAGATTCTTCTGATCTACCAGATGCCGCCACCGTCCTTCGCGGCATGTTGGTTAAGCATACATGGAACTATTCGCACGGTTCACCTAGGCACCACTGTCTCTGGATGGGCGCCTTACACAAAAGTGCTGCAGGAAAGCGGGAAAGCGGGGAAGACGCGTTTCCGCGACCGGAGCAGACGTGTGAGGTTGGAGGTGTGACATATTCACCGAAAAGACCCGAGGACCAAGTGGCGACCGCTCACTCAGTCACTTACCCCACGTGGCGATGGCTACCGCGTGTTTGCTCGTTGCTGGACATACGTACGTACGGATCATAACGGCTCACGACAGATTGAGCTGGGCAGGTAGGAGAGCACAGAATTTTCTACATACTTCCACTTCTCAGTACGCACAGGACATGTCACCCGGGTTCCGGGTTGGCACAAGATCATGCTCGGTGTTGCTACGGGAAGAAGGGCGGCGGCATGCCACAAGCCGATGACCGACGTGGTGGCGGTCGCCCCTCATCTCCCGAGCGGCTCGCACAGCTAAGCCATGACTACCACCACCATCATCATTCAGGAGCGATTCCCGGCGCTTCGAATACATTCTGTCAATCCTGTGTGAGGGTGTGAGCGCTCATCTCCAAGCTGTATTTACAGTAATATTCCATATCGCTCATCGCCGGGGTGGTGGTGGTTGATGGTGGGTATATTGGTTCGCCCGTGGTCAGCAAGGTTATTGCCGTCGGCGGCGGCGGCAACGGTAGTTTGTTGGGTCTGCAGGGTTTATTTTACCTGGCAAGGTCTTCGGTCCAACCGGCGGCCAAGAAACTCGGAGGGCGGCCGATGCGAAACGAAGATGGCGCTGGTCTGCCTCGCCGAAAATGCCCAGGCTTTCAGCTGCCCCTTTTTCCAATTGAAGCCGCCTCTACCCTCCCGGCCAATCCCATCATTTTGATTTTTCTCTCCTTATGCATTGCCTGCTAGATTTTTTTTCGATTGACGTGCAGAAGAGCGGCTACCGACGCACTTGTCACGTTATCCCGCATTCGTAAGGCGCATGCATTCTGGGGTTCAAGTTTCGAGGATTGTGGTGATGGTGGTGGCTGTGGCTCTGGGAGGTTAGCCGGCGAGGACTGCGAGGAGGGGTAACACACGCATTGGGGTGGTCCAAGCCTCTCCCTCCCAGTGGTGGTGGTGCACTGTGTGGTTGGTTGGTTGCATTGATGCTCCAGCCCGCTTGAGTTCGCGTTGAGGTAACGCTGTTGGACCCTCCAACAAATGGGTGTGAGGGCGGGGCACAGCCTGCATTCGCTGGGGACTTTGTGTGTCCGCCGCGATCCGGTCACCTCCGTGGTCCGGCATCGAAATTCCGTCCCCTGCGATGCGATGCAAGAGGGCCTTCTCACCTTACCTGCTGTAACCCATTGCCCACTTTGGACGGTTCCATCACGATGCTCGTGGCAGTCCAGCTCAGTCATGTTATTTTCCCGCCGCTGTCAATTAATTGCCTCCCAGCTAAAAGGACATTGTTGAGAGCCCGATAGAGGAAGAGAGCGAGGAGTGGGAGAGGGGCAACTGACTGACCGACTGGACTTTCACCTTACTGATGATGGCCCGTGATCACCCCGCGCTCTTCTGCGTCGCCAGGCAAAACTTTCCCTCCAGGCTCGGTTCAGGTTCGCTATAGTGTTTAGTCCCAGTCAGTACCTAGGGACCTACCGAGGTAGAAACGTTATCCCGCTCCGTCGAAATGTGTTGAACGCGGCAGCCTAGATACACACACATTGCACAAACAGCAAGCACTGAATCAGGCACTTGACCGTTGCCTGTTTGGGAAATCTTGCATCCCGTCCATCAGCATGCATATGCGGGGTATTGATGAGGGAATTGGAACCTTTGCTTGCGATGGAGCTTGAGAGCTGTGCTAGACCGCTTGTGGCTGGCCGCTGCTTCCTGCCCGTTGCTTGCCGTTATGACTCAACAGCAGTCCGACGCATGATGGCATACATGCATGCTCAGCTGGTCTGGTCAGCTAGTGGCTGAGACTCCGGAAATCGGTGGGCGTAAATTCTGTCCTGTATAGGGCAATGTAAGAAGAAACCGGAATTTCGCAATGCCTGGGGCATGGGTGGCTTCGACTGGGCAATTCACCTGCTCGACACTGCCTTGGGTCGGTGTGTAGCCAGGTGACGCCAGTCCGGCATCCCTTACTTGCCTGGGGTACTTGCTTTCCAGCCGGGTCCAAATCCAATCCCGGCTCCAACCGAGGCCAGCCAGTGCGCAGAACCAGGCAGTGATCAGTAAGGGTACTGGTAGGCGACAGGCAATTGCATTGAGCGGTCAATCCCAGACAACACCAGACGCGGGGTCTCTGATATGCATCCTCTCGCGCTTCTTCAAACAACTTGACGATGTCCATTTGGCCAATTGATGCCACTACCCGGTGTCGCTGGCGTCGGTGAAAGCCTTCAAAATAGAATGCTATTTTCTGCTGTGGAAACTCCCCTCAGTACCGTTCTGCTGGGTGCTGGCTGGCGGCTGGAAGAACCCTCGACGACCCTCTTGACGATATCGCCGGGAACCAGCCTCGAGAGCCCTGTTTCAGGCCCGTTGCTAACAGGCGCCGAGATTGGGTCAAAGACAAACCGCCAAGTGGCCTACGTAGATAGTGCATACGGAATGGTCTGCGGAGAATGGAGGAGGGAGAACGGGGCAGCGCAATTGGACGGGCGGCCCATCGAAGCGGCCAGCGAGAACGGCGGACGGCGTCGGCTGGCGGGGGAGGTCAGTGGCCTCAATTCAGTGCAATCGACGATCACTGTGCAGTTGTCCTTAGTGTATGCAAAGTTATCGGTGCACGATATCCCTGAGCCAGCGCTAGGGGAGAGGCACACTGTGTCCGTCTGGTCTCAACTTGCTGTGAAAAAGAAAACGAAGGGTGGCTCATCAGTGGCCAGGTCCATTTTCGAGCGCCGACCAGACCGTCCGGTAGCGCACATCTCCCTGAAAAAGAAAAAAAAACTGCAGCCTAGTAAAGACAAGCCGGTTGACCCGTCGTGGTCACTCGCACTAAACCCAACTTGTGCTCAGCCTCTTGGATGGTGGAGGACGAGGAGGAGGGCGGAAGCCGCAATTGGCCTGGGAGACCTCTGTGGCTTTCCGTGGCTTGTTGACCCGCCTTTTCCCACCACTGGCGAGCGTTGGATTGAGGGCTCCGACCAGGGAGGGAAATTCCTAGCAATTTTTGGGTGTCTCCGTCTAGTTTTACTGTGAAAGGACTGTCCGGCTGAGGCTGAATTCCATCCAGATGTCCTGTTTCGCAGGCGGACAAGCTTACTGAGACTTGTGGGATCCGAAAGGGAGGGAGGGAGGGAGGGAGGGGAGGGGGAGTGCTGTTACGGGAAGGAGGAGGGGGTGGGAACTTTTGTCCTCGCTAGGCAAGAAAGAAAAAAAAAATCGAGTCCGTACGAGGTACTGTGTGTGGTGGGGTCAATGGGAGCCTGGTTGAGCTGTTGCCATATGTGTGCCGTTGTCGTCACAACCCTCCAGATTGCGGACACTGACGAACTGGACAGTGGTGGTTAGGGACTGAGCAGCTCCCCAAACCACCAAACGGAGAGCGAGCGAGCAGTGCAGACCCACACTCCACTGAAGTTGGACGGCGGGACCCACCTGTTACTGCGCTGGTCAGGGTCCGCGTTCGGTATGTGGAATTTTAATTTAAAAGTGCACTTGATCCTGCTCTTCGGAGGGTTGTTCTGACTGGCCTCTCCCATCCTTCACCTTCACCTTGATCATCCACCACGACCACCTTCGTGACCAAGCCGACCAGTTTGCTCCGTACATAAAACCGTCTCGAATCCTCCCTTCTCCATCAGCCGGTCTTGCTTCCCAATTTACCTGACCAGCCAGACCTAGACCAGCTGAACCGCCAGACCCTGCTCGCGACCTCGACCTCGACCTCGCCCTCGACCTCCCTTTCCCGCCTAAAGCTTCCGGCCTTCCCATCCGCCCCAAACGTTGCCTTCCTCTCTCCTCTTCTGACATCCGCTGCTTGGATGTGCCCATGTCTCGCCGTCCTCAACTTAGCAATTACTTAAAAGATTGTTTTGTCCCTGACACGGCCGACTGAACCCCCTGAACCAAGGCTCTTGAGGCACAGATCACCGGCACTACTACCGTCGGCGCATTCTCTCCCCTCCCCGCCGCTGCCGCCTTCAACCGCGAGCGTCTTCTGCGATCCTCACATTCGCAGCGACCAACAAGTAAAACACACTAGATACAAACCAACACCACCAACAGCAACAAGAGTCCATCCCGACTGGACTTCAGCCGCCACCATGGCACAGCCCTTCTACAATGTCTACCCGGCGGGAGGGTATGAGTATGTCGATACGAACAGCACCCAGCAGCCGTCCGTCGCATACCACATCCAGCCCGCCGGTGATGTCTACTACGACTCGCACCTCTGGGTCCCCGCCGTCCACACAGAGCGCACTCCCCGCTCGACCTCACCGCCCACTGGCATCCCCGAGACCCGCCACCGCCGCCGGCGGTCATCAACACTCTACTTGGACGGCGACACCATCGTGATCACTGGTGGCTCGCCCCGGCGTGGCCGCGAGCGGGAGCGGGAGCGTGAGAGGGAGCGTCGCCGCCGTGAGCGTGACGCTGCCTCCGCTGCCGCTGCCGAGAGCGCCGTAGCCAGCGAGACCACCAGCACCTCCCGCCCCATCCCAATCATGCACCGCTCCTCCACTATGCCCACCGGCCACGTCATCTCCCCCACCTACGAGACCCGCGGCCGCCGTCCGCTGATCGTGGAGGACCTCCTCCCCGGCGAGACGTCGGCGCGCTTCTCGACGCCCGTCGAGGTGGTCGAGCACTCCTCGTCCCGCGGCAGCAGTGGCCGCCACTCATCACGGCGCCACTACTACGACCGCAACGGCTCCCCACTGGGCTACACGTCTGCCGAGGACGAGTCGAACCGGCGCCGCGAGACGCGCCGCCGGAACCGCGACGAAGTCCGCTCCACCCACGGCGGCAGCGCCTTCCCGTCGTCCGCGCCCACGTCCGGCGCGCACGACGCCATGTACGCCTCGTCCTACACCTCGTCGTACGGCGGCTCCTCTGCGTCGGGCTTCACGCCCCCGCCCGGCTCGACCGCCACGTTTGGTGCGGGGTCTTCCCACCACTCATCAAACCCGGCCGTCGAGCAGGCGACCAAGTCCCTCCGATGGGCGGACCAGGTGCGCCACGAGCAGAACGCCCGCATCGCCGCCCGCCCGCCGCAGCCCCTCGACCGCTCCGGCTCGGTGCGTGGCAACACGACAAAGCTGCAGGGCGAGGTGAAGTCGATCCTGAAGAACGGCTCTGGCAGCAGCAGCGCGGCCAACACGCCTGTTGCTACCACCCCGTCGCCGAGCCGCTCGCGCCCGTCTTCGAGGGACAACCTCGAGGGTCTGACGAGCGGGCTCTCCGGCCTGACCATCGACCAGGATCGCGAGTACCGAGACCGCTTGTCAAGGCGGTTTGAGATGCCTCCTAGGCGGTACGATACTTGGGGTTCTGGGAGGGAACGCACATACTACACATCTCCGGGGTACTACCCGTCATGATGACTGATGGATGATGGATGATGACGAAGGGGATGGCCATATGAGGCCTGCCTTCCAGTTTGCATCTGGGTTTGCGCTTGTACCTTTCTACCCCCTACCAATTTCTTTTGTTTTACTTTCACGTCGCTATGGGTTTATGTTTTCTATTCTCGCGTCTTCAATCGCGATTTTTTACTCTTCTCTCTTTCTATATCTATGTCTTTTATCTTCTCTTTCGCTAGACTTTAGATATCCTGGATGAATTTGGCCACGCGACCGCCAGCATCCGTCGCGAGCATTTGGAACAGCAAGGGGGAAAAAAGGAACCAACAGCCTGTGCGACCTGCTCCTGCGCGATGGAATTCACATTCCCGTCTGCGCTGAATTTTTTTTTTGTCGGAAGTATGTTTGTTAGGTAGAGTTGGGATTGGCCAAAAAAACAGACCAACTCAAAAAAGAAACACCCAGGTTATTCCGCACTTCGTTCGCATCCATTGCTCCCAACAACAAAAATGATTCCTCGCCGCTTCTGTTGTGTGAGCCGGCCGGCCCTAACCTGTTTGACAGACCAACTGCACTGTCCTTGATGCTCCTGTGTGCGGAGCCCCAACCCATCAACGATCCATCCATCGATCGTCTCGCACGTACTCTTCGGTTTCGCCGCTGCGTGTTGTGCTGCGGATTGCAAAATGCGAACTGCGGGGGAGGGGGGAAGGACAGGTGAGGGTCGAGGGTGGTGGGTGTGATAGACTGGAGG
>PYST01000629.1:0-11354 GCA_003049485.1 Ophioceras dolichostomum
TGGCAATTATTCATTGATGTTTGCCCCCTACTGTTGTTGATCAGTGACCCATAACTAGGGCTGACCCATTTCTATGCCCCCTACGTTAATACCCCGAGCGAGGGGAAGTAGGTGGAGGCGAGTTAGATACAGTCGGTCGATAGTGCTAGGAGGGTACACTCCACTGGGATGGTGGTGTATGTAGAAGGAAGAGTGTGCGGCACACAGGACGAGATAAGATGTGTCACCGTTGTCGAGGGGCAGGCTGACAGCGCCAATCGACATCCCGCAAAGCCGGCGATCCTAATCAGTGCGCTTGGCCGTCGGCCACTTCCGGAAGTCCCCGCCGAAGTCGTTCAACAACTTCCGAATGTCAATGCGGAGGCTCCACAGGATGCTGATGCAGAGCAAGCTCAGGAGCTCCTTCTTCCAGGCGACAGAGCACTCGGGGTGCTCGTAGAAGAGATGGTTGATGTAGCGCATGGTGTCGGGGAACGCCTCAGCGGCAGTGCCACCCGCCCCCGCACATGTGCAGAGCCCACATCCGAGCCTGAATTCGCCAGGTGACTCGAAAATAGGAACGTGCCGCAGCATAGCTTTCGGGCTCACACAGAACCAGTGTCCGGTATCGCGTCCAGCTGCAGCCTTGTCTCCAGCCTCCTCGTTGTTTTGCCTGTTAGTCACGTCCATCAGGGGCCGAGAGGCGTAACTCGACAGGAGAGGCCTGTCCCGACGTGCGATTGAGCTGGGTCTTGACGGCAGCCCGAACGGCCTCCGAACCGTTCAGGCGGCGTCTCTCCGGCTTTTGCTCGGTGCCGCTGGCGTCTGGTTATCTCTTGACTGACTCAGGCCTGGGCGCCTGGACGGGTTCGGCGACGGAAGCCGTCTCCGGCGAAGACGGTCGGGCGTGCTGCTGCTGATCGTCGTGCACAGACGCATGCTCACGCAAGTCCGCTGGGGCTAGGCAGTCGGAAATCCAATGCTTGTTCGCATCCTCTACCAAGCGCACGAACCTGAGATGTTCCTTCTGCTTCTCCATCTCGAGTATGTCAAGCACTTCCTCGCTCTTCTTGACCTGCTCCTGCATCGACATGGTTAGAGAGACTTGCTGACGGCGTCACGTATCATGCCCCGAAGCGTGATGCGTCCCTCGATGTGATCGACCTCGCGCAGTACCTTGTTTCCCCTCGCTACGATGGACTCATAGTCGGGGCTGGTGGCAAGGATGTCGGAGAGCCGGCTGGCCAAAAGCTGCGACGGCGCATTGGTGTCGAGGCTGGCTTCCATGCTGCCGATCGTGAACAGTGCGCTCGTCATGTTCTAGAGTGTGGCTTTGCCGTTCGCGGTCAACGCCCGGTTGTGGTTGGGAATGAAAGGTTGGTGGAAATGGGATGTCGGGAGGGGGAGACCTAGTGTGGGAAGAACAGGAGCCAGAAAAGTGAGAGGATAACACATCATGCGGTACAAGCCGTTGCTTTTCAATTGTTCTTTTGTCATTTGCAAGCAATAGCACGACAGGGAAGGCACGACAGGAGCTCGTCGGTCTGCCCGGCCGACGTCGGTAGAAACACAGGAACTCACTTCAATTCCAATGGTGCTAAAAGGAGCAGAAGACTGCCATGTTTGAAGCTATTAAGACTCCTCTACCCTTTCAAGCCGGCGCGATAACGCCCTTGCAGGTATCCCGCACGGTATAAAAGTTCTGCAGGCGATACGCCTCATGCACCTCCCTGCTCCTGATCCTCACGAGACTCTCATCCGCGTTCCTCAGCGCGCTCACCGCGTAATTATGGCTTCCCGTGTAAACCCTCGGTATCTGGTCGTCATCGTACTGCCCGTCGATCAGCATGTACTTACTATGGGGGCGCAGGTTCCTCCCCTGGAACGACACGGCGCACTGCGTCAGTCCCATCTCTTTCCCACCAGTGTCCTTCAGCGCGGCCTTCACGTCGTCGCTCGCATTGGTGTACACGATGTCGACCCAGCAGCCGTTCCGCACTAGCTCGGCGAGTTTCTTGGCGACGGACGTCCGCGAGAACGACCACATCAGGATGCGCACGTCCGTCTGGTGCCGCAGCCCGTCCGACTCGCCGACGTAGGAGCAGGTCACGGAGTCGAGGATGCTGACGACCGTGTCGGTCGACGCTTGCTGCAGGTCACCGTTCGTCTCGTGGCGCGGGAAGAAGTGCGTCTTAAACGCGTTGGCCGTGTCGCCGACCCAGTAGTAGTTGTCGTTGCCCGCCGCCGTGGGGCGGTACGTGCGCAGGTCGCCGAAGTACTTGTGGTAGTTCGCGAAGCTGGCGGCCTCGGTCCACGTGATAGCGTTGTTCCAGCTCGTGTCGGCGTCCCAGTTGCCCAGGTTGCCGGATGACTGGAACGCGACCTGCGACAAATTCGTGCCGGAGTTGAGCGTGATCTTGCTGGCCAGGAGGAACTTGTTGTGGTTGTACGCGTAGGTGTCGGTGTAGATCTTGCGACGCGGGATGCAGCCCTTGAGCGATTGGCACAGCACGATGAAGGAAGAGGCGGCGTCGTTGGTGCCTAGCACGGGTGCGAGCGCTAGGTAGGCCGGCTTCTGCGAGTTGGGCTGTCCGCCGTTCTCCTTGGGGTTGTTGTCGAGGATGATGCGGACGTTGACGCCGCGCTGGCGGGCCTTGATGAGCCGTGCGGCGAGGTTGGGCTTGTTGGCCGTGTCGGTGGTCCAGTCGGCGCCCCATTCGAACCACGACATCTCGATGTACTCTCCCGCCGGCACACGGTCGATGAGGCGGGCGATCTGCTGGAAGATGGCGTACTGCGCCGCTTCGGAGCCGGCGGGGCTGTTGAACACCGGCAGGCCGATCACCGGGTCCGGCTCCTGCGCCGCCACTCCGAGTGGAGCGGCGGCCGCCAGTATCAGGCCCGCGACCGTGTCGTAGTTGACTCGCATGACTCTTTACAATGGGGGGAATCCGCGCGACGCAGAAGAACTGACAAGCGAAGGATCAAGCGTTTTTGGCTGAACGAAGTGAGATGGGCAAGAGACCTAAGGGAAAACGACGGTTTCTTAGATGTAATTATACTCGTTGAAGAAAACCGCGATCGGGCTAATGTTCAGCTCCTCTTACCATTCCCCTGGACCCCGAAGATCTTGTTGATACCGTACCCGCACCCGGCCGCTCAGAAATCCGTCGACAAATTTCCCATCCCCCAACGTTGCATCTCAGCCCGGCACTGTGGCTTGCAGGATTTTATTGCTATTCTTCGAAATTATCCTTTTTCAAGCTGAACAGGGAAAAAAAAAGGGTGACCGGAAGACAAACCGGGGTTTCCCCTGAGTCTCCGGGGTCCCTTCTCGGCCTTTTGTGGCAGTGAAGCACGCGACTCACCCGGACCGCTTGTGGTACCCGGTCTTGGAAAATCCACCTCCCAAAATATCTCAACCATGTGGCGTGGCGACGGTAGCATTTCCATGAGCTCGCCAGTCTGCAGGGGCACACGTGCAGCGCCCATTGGGTTGTAGCAACTCCAGCGTAATAAAACTCATCCATTATTTGCTCTCTTCTATCATCGCCATCACCAGTTATTTCTCCTTACAATCCCAAGATGTCGACCGAACGGACATACGTACGCGCGTCTTAGCCGGCCGGTCCTCGTCCATCCCGAGAGTTCATTACGGAATCCAACAACACTCTCCCCGGTTCGTCATGCACCAGACCAATCCACATGTGCTCCCGTAGCAACTCTCGTATCTCGCTCCACGAGTTCGCTCCCGCTTTGGCAGCTTCAACGCGTAGCATTGGTCTTGCCCAGCCATGGTCCGACTCGTCCAGGACGGAGATGGATCCAACCACTAGTAGCCACACAGCTAGTCGCGTCGAGATCCGTCCCGACAATGGCATCCCCTGAACGATGCAGGCCCTGAGTTGTGAGGCGAGATGGGGGTAGGAGAGTCCCAGCTCGTTCCAGGGGAAGAAGACCGTTGTCGCAAAACTCAACAATCCAAGACGGACCAGCTCACTTGAACAATCGCTCGCGAATCGCATGTCGAACAGACGATACAACACAGATGCCATGGTGTCCAGAAAGGTCTGCGTCGAGATGCGCTGGGCTGTAGCGGCGGCGATGTTGATGACCGCGCAGAAGTCTGCCATGACCTTCCATGCTTGTGCCAGCTCGACGTCGTCTATGTCAGCAGCCGCTGCAGAAGCAGATGGGACGCAGCGTTCTGTCCCCGGCGGTAGGGGGAGGGGGAAAAGTAGGGCGATGTTCGGGTATGGCATCAGATGGGCCTTGGAGAATGCATCATTGAAGAACACCGGCTGGGTTCCTTGACTGAGTGCCAGGCCGAGATCGCATCTGATGAGATGAGATAAGATCGCGTATCGATAACGGTTAACGTTGATCTCAGTATGCGAGTGCTCCAGCATGAAGCCAGCGCGAGATGAAGATGAAATGTGGGGATTTCGCAAACGATGGCTGCTCGACTCACCTCAGGATCTCAATCAACGGCTTCGGATTCACCCCATACACAGCAATCCCACCCCTCAACGAGATTATGCGCCGCACACCCTCCAGATGGTGTCTGGTAGTGCTAAACTCGCCCATGATGAAAGCTTGGCCGGCCAAGGTTGACACAACTATGGCCGTGGTGTCCGACAGCTTAGACCTTTCGTCTGTACCTTCAAATCTCTCTCGGAGGTACCGGAGTGCCTTGGCGTAGTGGCTGACTATCGGACTGTTCACGACGTCTCGGGACTGAGCTTTGCGCGGGAGGACGATGTCGAAGTAGTAGTTTGCCGCGAGGACCATGGCGTGGAGGAAGGCCGGGTCGATGGTAAGGGGCGCAATCCATGTTTCTGCTCGCTTGTCGAAGAATATGCATGACTCTAGAGGGAACAGTACGCGCTTGGCTATAGAGGAGACTAAGGCGAGCGTTTGTTTTAGGAGACCGCGTTAGCCTATCGAGAACCATCGAGGACGAGAGAAGTAGGACGTCGCTGTACTAACACCGGAGAACAACATCTAGGGCACCAGGCTCTACGTCATCCGCAAACGGGACCGTGGCCATGTCCGAGCCAAACTTCCGTAGAATCGGAGGAGGGCGAAGCATCACCATTTGATGATGATCATCAACGGGTCGGGATTTTAGATCATCATTGTCGCGGTATCGGAGATCTTTCCTCCTCGTGCCAATGGCAGAAGGCAACAGATCCGCGCCCGATCCAGAAGACGAAAGTCCCAGTAGAGTTGGCGTTGTCTCTAGAGAAGGAGGAGCTGGATGACGCGGCGGATGAATCTTGCCCTTGTTCTTCCCCTTCATCACATGGCTGCGGATGAGCCTTCGCCGCTCAGGGTTCGGTGTATCTTTGCCAGTTGAAACCAGAAATTGCAGACCTATCTCAATGTAATCAGAGACGCTGTCTCAATTCATGACAAATCCAGTCTTACTGGCGGGGTTACGTCACGCACCTGTTGAGGCTGATGTGGTTGGTGTTGACAACGCGGCAGCCATGATCTGTTTTCGATGGATCTTTCCCGAATACGGAAGACAATCTCGGAGGGGCAGAGATTGAGGCAGTGGAGAGTTTAAGTAGCGGGGAAGAAAAAGAACAAAGAAAAATAGGTAGCTATCGCGACACGGAAGGGAAAGGGGGAAAAGCATCAACGTAAGATGAGACGTCGGCGTTTACGGAACTAAAAAGCCCAACCGATCGCTCCGGAACAGGGCGGCAGGGCCCCACATGGCGGGAGGCGGCGGTGTCGATGTCAGGCAGGTCCCAGCCAGATTGTATTCCATTTTGGGGAAAGCGTGGCCGTTTGAATGCCGGATCATCTCGCAGAAATAAGCATTTGGGGGCGGACGCTAAACCGAAATCAGCAAATGATATGGGCGGGGACAACCATCGAGCACTTGATGCTCCAGGCGCCTGATTTTTGAGTCTTGTTTACAAGGGACCAGACGGGATTCGGGACGGTGTTGGCATTGGCAACGTGTAACGCGATATTTGGTGAAGGCAGCGATGATGGCTGTCCAGGGTCTGCAATGTATTGTATTGTAATGTGTTTCGTATTGTATCTAGTACCGCGTTACCTACTGTGTACGGTATGCTACCACGTAGAGCACGCAGGCTTTGTGGCCGGCCTTATTGCATCGCCTACGGCAATGCCCATAAAACGGCGCTGCTGCCCCGCTCCCGGCTGGTTGCTTGAAGAGGACATCGACTGCAAGTCCCATCATCACTTTCCCACTACGACCTAGCAGCTCGCAAGACCCAGATCCCATCGACCTCTAGCAGCAAAGCCGTCAAAAGGCAACCGACCTCCTTAGGCACATAGGCACCACGACCGATAGCCTTCCCTCCATTCTCGAGCGAGTGCACTCACCAACGCAAAATGGTCGGCTCCAAAGACCTCCCCCCATCCACCCTCTCCTTCGGGAGCGTCTTCGTCAACAACCAGTTCCGCGCCAAGCCGCACTGGCCCGACCCCTCGACCACCGACTTGACCGGCAAGACCGCCATCATAACGGGCTCCAACTCCGGGCTCGGATACGAATCCGCGCGCCAGCTCCTGTCCCTCAAGCTCTCGCACCTGATCCTCGCCGTGCGCACCCCGTCCAAGGGCGAGGCCGCCGCCCACACCCTCCGCAAGACCCTCCCCTCCTCTGTCAAGTCTGCCCCCAAGATAGAGGTCTGGCAGCTCGACATGTGCTCGTACGCCTCCGTGCAGGCTTTCGCGCGCCGCGTCGACACCGATTTACCTCGGGGCGCAGACTTCGTGCTCCTCAACGCCGGTCTGGGCGGCACCAGCTACGCGAGGGTGGAGAGCACGGGGCACGAGGAGGCGCTGCAGGTGAACTACCTGTCGACGGCCCTCCTCACGATCCTGCTCCTTCCCATCCTCAAATCCAAGCACGCCGCATCTCCCTCGACGATGCCCCCCCATCTCGTAATCTGCGGCGCCGCCCTCGCCCTCGCCGCCAAGCTACCCCCCTCCATCACCGCCACTTCGCCAACACCGATCTTCAAGACCCTCGACAACCCCAAAACCTTCACCAGCCCAGGCACGTATAACGTCTCGAAGCTTCTCGCGCACATGTTCCTGTGGAAGCTCTCCGATTACGTGGATGGAAGCAAGGACGTCATCATCAGCATCGCCGACCCGGCGTGGACGCGCGGGACGAACTTCGGGAGCGGCGCGCCACTCCCCGTGAGAGTCGTGGGAAAGGGGATCGCGCTCATGGTTGCGAGGTCGGTGAGCGTCGGGGCGTCCTGTCTTGTTGATGCGTTGGTTGGTAAGGGGGTGGAGAGCCATGGGTGTTTTTTGATGAGCTGGGAGGCGTTTCCGTAAGTTCTTGCTTTCTTTGTCCTCTGCCCATCCACCCCAGCTTTCGGTTCCCTCCTGTCTGCCCCTGTCTCTCGGCGACGGCGCACATTTAGGGCTGTCAGATAGTGGTTATGTATACATGCATGTATGTCCTGGGCCGGCTGCCAGGCAAGAGGATTCCTGGTGCTGATGATGGTGCAAACACAGATTCGCGTCGCTCCTATACACACCCGAGGGTAGAGCGATTACGGAGCGCGTATGGGAGGAGACGATGGCGGAGTTTGAGTTTGCGAGAGCGAGAGGCATCGTCGAGTCAATGAAGAATCTGTGAGTGAGTTGACTGGCTGGTTGGGTGACGTGGACGGGGCGGCCAGCTCCCTCGAGGTCGGCAAGGATTCGTCAGCCTGTTTGGTTGGCCTTCTGATCCGTGGCTGGTGGTTGACTACATTTGGAAGAATGTACTAGAGAGCACGATTTCTCAGACGGCTTGCAAGACCAATACCCTACTGCCGGAGAAGGGAGTGTCGACTGCCGCGGTCTCGGCGCTCGCGGGCTGGGTTGAGGTGTGATCAATCCCAAGATTTCATGCCGCTGATGACTAGCTAAGATAGCTGTATCCTTCCTCCCTGTATTCTCTACTTTGCTCTGCCTGTTTTCCTTTCTTCGCCCCTTTTGTCTTGTTATAGATATATACTTACACTGTTGCCCATGCATTGGTTTGATGCTGCCGTGCCCAGCTGCGCAGGATCATGGGCGGGGGCGATCAGGGCATCATTGGATTCAGCGTTCACAGAGGCTCTCAGAAAGGGGACTTTGATGTTCATTGCTTAGGTGCTAAATGAGGTACGATTAGAAACACATGTACAAAGAAAATGCCCGTCATACTGTTCCATCGCTACTACTGTCAGACCACATGCAGCCACACAAGTCTCAGATCTTGGCCTTCTCAAGCAGCTTCGCCTCCCCCTTACCAGCAGCAGCCTGAACGCGCCGGAATCTCTCCTCCAGCTCCTTCCTCATCTCCTCCGTGAAGCACCAATCGTTCGCCTCCCACTGATCCAGCAGCTCCCTATGCAGCTCAAACGGCACCGTATCCCAGCCGGGGGCGCCATCGTCCTCCTCGTCATCAGACATCAGCCAAAGCACAAAGGGATGGGTAATCCCGTGCGCTTCCCGCAGCGCATTGTAAACCTCGTTCCTCCCAGGACTCAGCACCTTCATCCTCCCATCTTCATTCGCCAGCCTCTTCGCGTTCTGCTCGAACACAGAGGTCTTGGCCAGTGCAGCCTCAAGTTGCTCCATCTCATTATCAAACACGTCCGCGTCGGTCGTCTTGAACGCCGTGACGAACCGCTGCAGCACGACAGAGCCGTCCTGAGGCCGCACGAGGAAGCAGCTCCGCTCCGTCACGGACCTTCCCAAAGCGATGCCCAGCGCGTGCAGGCGCGCCAGCGCGGCGCGGCACTGCGGCAGGTCGCGCGGTCCCGCCAGCTGGAGGCCCGGGATGTACTCGACCACGAAGCCGATGACGCGGCTGCAGCTCTCGGTGATGTGGGCGAGGAACCGCGGTGCGAGGGTCGGGTCGCGCTCGCTGATGACCCTGTAGGCGCGGCTCTCCCACTCGACGGGCGACCATCTGGCCGGGGCCCACTCATAGACACCGACCACCGCTGGGGCCGACGTGTTCAAGGAGGTGGTGGCTGCTGGGCAGATGTGGGTGTCGATGTAGTCTGCGCACTGGACCTCTAGGAGGGGGTTCAGGTCCCCGTACTTGAAGGAGCTATAGCCAGAGGATTCGACACCACCGCGGGCTTGGGCATCGGGTTCGGCTCCTGTCTCGTACTCGGCGCGGCGCCAGGCGGACCACTCGTCAATGTCAACGGCGGTGCCGCACCACGCCGGCCCGGCGCTCTTGATAGTCATACCCTCCAGCGGGAAGGTCTCCTCAATGGACGCGAAGTTGAGCTTGCTATCATCGACTCCGGCCCCGCTGCTGCCAGATGCAGCCGCAGCTGCAGGGACCAGCTTGGCGATGGTCCAGTCGCCGGCGGGGACTCTGTCGAACGTGAAGGAGGACTTGTAATTCTGATCCTCGTGGAACCTCTTCCCCCGAGCACAACGGCCTAGTGAGGAGTTTGGGGCGTAGAGGTACTTGTACACAACGACGGAGGAGGAGGAGGAGGAGCCGCTGCCCGCGGTGGCGGTGACATGCTCCGGCTGGATGCGGATGCGATATACGTCCGGGTGCTGGAGCTGCCCGACGACGCCTTGGCAGCCCGAATCAACAGTAAAAGGGATGGTGGCCTGCGAGTTCATGTTTAGACGTGTAGAGAGAGCTCGCGAGACGATTGCGTGAGGGATGGAAAGGGGGCCCTGTTGCGGGGGACAGGGGGGTTAAAGTGAGACTACAAAGGGATGGGTGATGGCGCAGCACACCCGATTGTTGTCTAGATTTGTACGTGGAATGGCCGTATCGAGTGACTTGTCAGACAGAGAAGAGTATCGGGCATTGAGTTGAGGAACGTGGGTATTTTATATTCGTCGATAGCCTTACTGGCACAAGTCCCCTCTTGGCTGGCCCAAACAGATGCCTCAAGCATCGCTAACCAGCGTCGGCGATTCCAGATCCAGTTTAAGAATCGACACGTGGAGTTTTGGCGGTCTGATTCGTCCGATGTGCTGTGCCCCATTGCTTCCTGCACCTGTCCTGCAGGTTTCTGCATCCCGCCCCACGCTATGCCCAATACAGAACTCGCGCAGCAGGAGGGCAGACAGCAGGCGACCTGGTCGGAAGAAGCCAATCGTGGATTATTGATGATTACCTACCTAGGTACTCGTTCTAAAGACACCTCCATCCCTATCGCCCAGTCAGATTATGCATGCATCCACTGCTACAAGCAGAAACGGCCCGGGAATTTCCTCTTAAAGGTCTTATTGCAGGAGAAATCTCGCCAAGTCAGTAGATGGTATCAAATCCAGTCGAGTGCGCGGCGGCACCTAGAAAAGAAGGGAGGCTCGCCACTGATGGCCAGCATCAGTCGAGCAGCTGACAAAAAGAGTGGACGCCAAAACCGATGAGCCCGCATCGGCGGCACGAAGGGGAAAGGAACGGACGCCGACTGATGAACCAGCATCAGAGACATCGGAAACAAAAAGTGGATGCCACCCAGGTGAGCCAGCACCGGCAGCACAACAGCCCAAGGCAGGTCGGTGATGATCCAGCCACCACCAGCCCCTGCATGCATATCCCCCGCCATTACGTATCCCCCCCTCTCCGATTCATTCAGTCGTGCAGGACATAAAAACGAGTGGATGAGTCGACTGATGAGCCAGCATCTGCAATCCTTCTCAAAAAGAGTGGACGCAACCCCGACGATCCAGCGCCAGGCTGCTGTTGTGCCGAAACGAGTGGACGACAGTGGACCAGCCAACCGACCATATGCACGACTTAACGCCTCCGCCAACTCCTCTCCCTCCCAGGACTTGACATGACTTCTTTCACCGCCCCGTTCACCCGCGTGGGCCCCCCTTCTCGTCGGAGTAACCTTCGGCTGATGATCTGCTGATGATGAGGTGCTCAGCTGAACGGCTGCCGTGGTGGTTGCTGAGGAGTCGCCCGCCGCCGCCTGGGTGGTGGTGGCAGCAAAAGGGCCAGCGGGTTCGGCCTTTTTGGACGACTTAGCGTTCGCCTTGGCCGTGATGAGGTTGCCGAGGTAGACCGAGGCGGAGGCTGGCATGTTTTTGCTGTTGACTTGGGTATCTGCCGTTGGATACTGTGGGTAGGGAGGCGGAGGTAGGGAGAGAAGAGAGGGGATGGCCTCGAGGGCCCCAAAGAAACTGCGTATGTGATGATGTCGGCCCTAGTGGAATGCTCTTTGTGGTGTGGTGATATTCAGCTACAGATCGACGAGAAGGGCAGGCGAGCAGGTTCGGCCTTATAGGCGAGCCCACCCTGCTTCTCAAGCTTCAATTTGGTGTCATCACCCTAGCAAAGTGACACGGGTTCTTTCCGTTGATGTACGGTGACTGCCATGTGGTCGTCCCCAAAGCGGCCCAACCTCTGAGCC